>PVLD010009908.1:0-73881 GCA_004027595.1 Dinomys branickii | reverse complement strand
TAGCACGACGACAGGGTGGAGCCGGGCGGTCCGCTGTGAGCATATGTGCTTTCCCACCTCCAACCATGGCAGTTTGTATACACCCCTGTATGTTATAGTATAGTCTGAGGCAGCTATATCTCTTCCCAAGGTGAGAGTCCAAGGATATAGATAAACCCAGGAGTACAGTTATTATCACAGGGAAGATGACTGATTGAGTATTAGGGCAACGGAGATGAGGGAGGAGAAAATTGAATGATCAAATGGGCCATCATCTCTATAACTGAGTTACAAAGGTGAAGGTAACATTATGTAGGACAGCATCCAGAGCTAATTCCCTTCTGCATTCTCTATAATTCTGTATTTCCTCAGTTGTTTTTGTATTAACAGAAGTGAAGATAACTTTATATTATGCAGCATCCAGTGCAAATTCCCTACTATCTTCTCTATAATTTGGTATTTCCTTTAATGTTTTCGTGTTAACTAATGTGAAGATAACTATGTAATACAACATCCAGAGCTAATTCCCTACTATATTCTGTATAACTTTGTATTTTCTGTATTGTTTATGGCTTTTCTGGTTCATATGTCTCCATTCTTTTGTCTTTAAAATAAAATTTAAAAAAAAAGAAAATTAAAAAAAAAATGGTGCCTTCTCACTGTGACCTCATGTGGTTGAGGGAACAAGGCAGCTTTCTGGGGTTCCTTTCATAAAGACTAATCTTGCCGTGGGGGGCCCACCCTCATGACATGATTGCCTCCCCAAGTCTCTGCAGGAGTTAGGGTTTCAATTTTCCCATTGGAGACAGAGGTACAAAACTTCAGTCCGACACTTGCTTTCCACCACAAGCTGTATCCACAGAAGCCCCTAGGAGTTCTATAAAGTGTTGAGGGTAGTTAGTTTGAGAGCTGATTCCTGGGAAGACATCATAGAGATGGGTAACTTAGCCATGTCGATATTTTAGTGGGTAAGAGCTGGCTATCCATAGCCATTTCTGTACTGTCAGCAGTGCTTAAAGCTGCAGATAACAAAAGCCCAACAGAAATACAACTCACAGTGAGCAATGTAAATATGACCCAAGCACAAGGCTGGTGCTACTAGCCTTGGTTCTGGGGCTCAATGTATCAGGATCAGCATCTCTACAAGTCATTCCAGCTGCCAGTGCTCTACACCATGCTCAGTACAGAGGGGGAGTAAGGAGAACAAACAAAACAAAGGACAGTCTCAGGGTACCCTTGACTCAGGAAAGCAAGGAGATTTCCTAAGGGCCCCAGCAGATAGCCAGTGTGTCCTCAGTCAACTTACAGTTGCTTAAGGAAGTATATCCCCAGGATGTTCCAGAGAACCAGAGAGTCTGACCCAGCCTCTGATTTCCCTAAACTCCTCCAATTTCTTCCCTTTAAGGCAGTAATTTCTCTCCATAGTGCCAGCGACCCCAAGAAGAACTGGTAAGAAGGAGAAGATCTCGATCTGCACCACTCCCAACTTCAACATGAGGAGCCTCAAATAAAAGAAGTGTCCTGTACACTCTGACTGACAGCCTTGGGGCCACCAGTGCAAATCAATTTCAGACTAATTGAAAGAAGGACCATAATGAATATTTCTCTCACTGCATAATAGATCCTGACAGTATCGAAGATGCAGTGTGGACTCATAAAAACCAGGTGGCAAAGTTGGGCGTGGTGGTACACATTCGTAATCACAGCACTCTGGCGAGACGGGAGGATCTCATGTTCAAACCAGCCTAGGCAGCTTAAGGACTTAGCAAGACACTATCTAAACAAAAAATAAAAAGGTCTGGGGATGTAGCTCGGTGTGAAGGCCCAAGATTAAATTCCCAGTGCTAAAAACAAAAACTAGATGGACAGAAGGATGGAAAGGAATCCAGGGTGTAAGCAATTAAGAAGTCCTCAACATTTCTCTGCCACAGAAACGTGGGCAAATCAGTGTACTGGCAAGTGTTGGGCACAAAGGGGAGAGGACAGGTGCACTGACTTTTCTTATTCCTATCCCTGCCTCTTTCCCAAGCTAAGCGTGGCCCAACACCCCTGAGAACTGCAAACTCACCAAAAGGATAAAATCATCAAAGCCTGCAGGCTCTTGATTAAGCTGACTAGCGTATTTAATTTGAAAAGCAGGATGAAATACTCCTGGAAAAATATTTCAGAATAATCCTTCTTCAATGATTAGGAACTACGAAATGTGATTGATAAGTAACGCAAGGGCTTCACTGACACAGAACCCACATGAAAACTTCAGTCAAACAAACCCTGAGTTACGGTAGAAACAGCCTTTAAAGGCACTGTCGTGTCCTATTTAATCAAGCCCACACCCTGCTGGAGTTGTACGGTTGGAGCTGCAGCTGCCATGGTGGCTCCCATGGGCAACAATGGGGACAGAACACCCCAGGGCTTCAGAGCCTCAACGGTAGCCCCACCTGGCCCACAGGTCCCAGAGAGGACCTGTGAGAAAGGTCTCATCTTGGCCAGGTGCCCTTGAATATGGTTCTTCCTCTCCCCAAAGCCCAGAGGAATAATCCAGCAGCATTAATGTCAAGATGTACCTTTGAGGAAGTTCTGCTTCTAAAGCCCCACGTATGCCAAAGCCTGCTTCTGAGATCCAGCTAGGAGGCTGTCAGCTGAAGCATGACATGCACACAGGTCAGAGGTGAATCAACGAGAGTAGCCTGGTCACAGTGCTGCTGTGTTCACTACAGAGCAACCAGCCAAGGTCAGTGGCACAACCAAGGGAGGCCTGGCCTGCAGAAGGGCTGAGAAAGGAGATATTAAAGAGCTGAAAATACACCAGAGCTGGCAAGGGAGAGGCTCACTGGCGTCGAGCAAGCCAGAGAACAGTAGGGAGGCAGGAGCCTCTGCCCCAAGGCCAGTTGTACACAAATTAATGTGGTAAGCAAAATTGTTACCAGGGTTCTGGGGTGCTGTGTGTTCTTCTAGAGATTCTTCCTAGGTTCCTGTTGTCCTGAACAAAAAAATTGGTCAAGACAAGCACAAAAGGTAGCAGAGCATTACATTTCTTAAAGGTGGGAAAAGAAATATGCTCTGAAGAGTGAGTTCAGGCCTATTAAAGGGAAGAAAACAAATGCAATACATTCTGCAGTGTGCAGACAGGGTCACTGAGGGAGAGAACAATGGTCAGGAGGTTAATGGCCTCCATCTTTTGTATCTCTCACTCTTCAGGCTAAGGTGAAATCTAAGCTGTCCTATCAAAACTCTGCTTGATCTCAGGCCAGAAAAATTGAAGGCAGCATTTTCTGATTGGTCCCAGGTACAGGGGTTGGGAATTGTTCTGTACATGTGTTCTGGATCTCCATGATTGACAGATTATGCCTACTTGCCCAGCCAGCTGGCCATGCCCTAATCTCCTGCCACAGAATGAGAGATACCAGTGTCTGAAGCCCCAGATCCTCATATGCAGAAGATTTTGGCAGATAAGCTGAGAGGGGAGATCTTTCTGGATCTAGGTGGGCCCAGTGGAATAGCAAACGTCCTTAAGAGAGGAAGTCAGAGAGATGGGTCACAGAGTCACAGGATACGTGAGGACAGAAGCAGAGGTTAGAGAGACACAGGCTGTGAGAGCACCTATAAGATAGAAGTATGAAGGAGTGGATTATCCTCTAAGCCTTTGTCAGGAACTCAGCCTAGCTGGCCTGTTTGGGACCCTGACATAGTTAAGAGAAGAAAATAATTTGTGTAGCTTGAAGCACTTCATTATAGGTATTTGTTGCATCTATAGGAAGTCAATGCAGTGAGTGGTACCATCCTTTGTGCTATTCTTCTATAAACTTGTCAGGTCTGAACTGGAAGGCTGAGTTTCTCCTCACCCTTTCTGAGAGACGGCATGCCCCTCTTCTGCATTCTGGTCCTCTGTCACCAAGCAGGTCTCCTATTGGTATTTCTATAATCCCAAGAGGGCCAGAACTGCTGCTGAAATTCCCAGCAGACTGTGGTCCCTATGCAGAACTAGGTTCCCAGTCTGGGAGGATGCAGGGCCTGAATGGCAGCACTGAACATGATGTACCTGGGCATGAGGTCACCATTGAAGGGGAGAGATGAACCCCCATGGGGGGCCCCACAGGAACCTGAGCACTGGATTGGTGAGTAGGTCCTTACAAATGGAAGCTCCCCAAATTCCTAGACTACACCCCCATCTGCCAAGCAGCCAGGTGATAAAGTGGCCTGTGTTCCATTATTGGCACACCACATAATGATGGAATATAATAAAATTTTGTTCTCTTCAGATTCTTGGTGCTTGAATTTTTCTAGCTAACTAGATGAACTGGACTCAAAAATTCAAAATATTGCAACTTCAGACATAAATGGCTTTAAGAACCAGATTAAATGCAATTTTAAAAAACGAAGTAGTATGACACGTTCTATATGCAAGAGTCCTGGGAACTTCTTAGTTGTACTGAGCTAGGATAGGAAAAAAAATAGGAGACCAGTTAAGTCATTTTAAAATTGCACATTTAATAAAAACTAAAGGTTTGTGACACAAAACCCAGTCAGAAGTTATCAAGGACCTTAAGTAATACACAGTAAGCCTGAACCATTCCTTTCCACTTGTATGAGGGTCTTTCTCGCCTGTGAACAGATAGGCCCTTTCACTTGTTAAAATAAACTTTATAGATGAGCTAAAGCTCTATCACCTACAAAGAGACCGTCACCCTTCCCCTGGGGAAACTGCCCCCATCTTTCATCACAAGTAGAATCCTCTTTTTCCATAGGTTCATAAGTACCACAGATTTCTACCTCCAAATCCCCACAAATACACCCAGCCACAGGCCCCAAGGGCCTCATCTCCTTTTGAGGTCACACATGAAAAAAGAAGACCTGAGAGGGGCAAAAAGTGCCAAAAGCAACTCTCTTTTACAAAGGAAATGTTTATAGCTATGAAAGAGAATGAAGACTTCAAGGGGTTGCCATTCTCAGACCCAAGTCTTTTGAGTCTGTGGTCTCTGGTCCTTCTCGTGTTTGTGCAAGGTTTCTTATTCAAGAGGCTGAACACCCTTTGATCTGGAGTGTTTTGTAAGTAAAGCTTTACTGGGCTTCATAATTACAAGGCACAGAAGACTGAGTAAGGGCCGCGGCTCGGGAAATGTCCACTGGCTTTTCTTTTTCAACACACGCTATTTCTTTGAATGTGTACTTTTAAATTCTGCCTAACAAATCCCTTTGTGCCTCTTACTGATGTGTCCACAGAATTGGAAATTACCAAGCCTGCAGCTGTGGATGGGGTGAGTGAAGGTCCCAAGAAGGCCTCAAGAATCCACATTTTTTAAAAGGCCCTGGAGAAGGTAATAGTCAGACCCCAAATCTCCAGTAAGCACAAGCTGCTGGTTCCTAAGAGATACACACAATGGAACACGGTAGGGACAGAGACATTCTCATTCACCTCTTGATTTTAATCTCATCCCTCCTCCCTCCCAACTCCCCACTCCCACCCCCTTGGGGCTGGTTCCACCTGGACTGATACCACCCCCAGGACCTGCTAACTGCCAGGAAAGTCAGCCCAAGTGAGGGACTCCCTTTAGCCAAGACCTTGTAAGTGTTATCATGGCCTCCAAGAGCAGAAACATCCGACAGTAATTTGCTTCGGAGTTTTCTATCAAAACAGAAAGAATGAAATTACCTTCTTAGTGGGACAATATTAGTTTAGCATCAAACAAATAGAAAATCACCATCAGCCTCTAAATGAATGCTTTCATCTCATGCCTGCCTTCCTGTCCGGGTCTGAATAAATAACCACAGCATTAATAGAAAGCACAGCTATTTACCTTAAAGAATAGAATTTCAAATCCCACAAAACAGTTGCTGCTATTTCAAGCATTGATGAGAAAAGAGTAAGTTTACACCAAATTGTATTTTCAATATGTTCATTAAACCAATAAAGAGTAACTGTATTTGAGTTTCCTGATCTAATAATAAAAAGATATGTTTGGCTGACTATTTAAAGTGCTTGATGGAATATTTTATATGCTTTATTTACATAATGAATAAATGCAAGACTAACATGCCGAGTTCCAGTGAACTGTTTGGAATGCTGCAGAGGGAGAGTTCTGCAGAGGTACAAAAAACCCTCCCCTGTAATTAACTTTCAATGTTTAGAAAACCAAGGCTATAAAAGTCTATTTAATCAAACTTCCCTCTATGTGCTTTCTTTTTTAAATTACACTTAGAAATCCATACACTGAGAGTCTCATTTTAACGGTAGATGGTGAGAACATTCAACCAACTTCCATAGGAAAAATCACAAATTGAAAAGAAGACAATTAGCAAAACTGAATTCTGACACTCACATAAAATGGCAGAGACCATTAGGTTTGATTAACGAGCCTTACTTTTGACAAATCTGCCATTCCTAACTTGGGCTATGGCTGGCTCATGCTATGCTTGGCCCATAAATTGGTGGGAAAATGGAGAGCACAGACAATGTGCAGCCGATCATATGTCATGTCTTCTGTGACTTAGACTAACCAAGCTTAAAGGCGCTACACAATAAATCTCATTTCACTCCTGAAACTGGAGACAGAACAGCAGCTCTATGTATCCATTGCTGATAATGAATCACCCCCAGAATGTAGGGACTCTCAACAACAACAAGGTTTTATGATCTCTCCCAACCTGACCCTCCTTGCATCCCTCTAGGGTACCTACTCTCTCACATATCAGGAAAGCGAGGCTAGCTAGACTTTCATTGCAAGACTGCCAGCAATGTCGTGGGCCACAATGTCCTCCCATGATCCTCTCTGCCACCTCACTCAAGGTGCAGTGACTGGCCTGCAGGAGAAAGCTCCCTGAGGGAACCAGACAGAAAGGGTGCTGCTCTTTATGACCTATCTTCAAGGTCGCATAGTGTCACCTTCCTTGGAGTTCTCTTGCAGATCCAAGAGGAAAGAATTAGACCCCACATCTTCATATTGTAAGAGTGAGTAGGGGTGTTGGGGATGTTGTTATCCCACCATAATCTTGTTTATCTTTGAGGTCAGGATGCCTATAAGGCAGAGATAGGTCTCTTTCAGGTAGAGTAGCCAAAACAGGATGGATCTAAGATGACTGCCAGAATGACCACAAGAAAACCTCTACCTCAGTATAATCCCAACTACATGCTAAATGACACACTCCCCCAGTGCCATGACAGTTGATAGTTGCCATTATAATGATCATAGAGAATCATTAAAGGAAGGAAAAAGGTAGCACTCTAATTTGGGGGGAAATCTCCACCCATTCCCAGAAAAGACATGAATATCCCTCTCTGTTATTAGCCCACCGCTCCCCTGTATTTCTGTACCTTATACTTAACTCCCAACTGAACTCCCACATATAGGTTGAGAAACTGATTTGTCAGTTTACTCTCATTTCTTCTATTCTTTGCTAAGAATAAAAGTCTCCTTTGCTGCTCAATATGTGCTTGGTCTTGTTATTGGTTCCACAATTCTAAAAGAGAAAAGGGATCTGCTTTGTGGTCAGAAATTGGTAACAATGTGGGAACCCATGCTGCTCACAAGCTAGGTTCCAAACTGGTCAGAAACTGCCCCTCCTAAGCCTGCAGCCAGACCCCTCTATCCTCAGCTTCAATCTGCAAGCCACCTGCTGTCCATCTTTTCATGTGCTCAAGCCCCACTTGTGAGTGTGATAGGTTTGTGTCCTGCAAAAAGTTCACATGTTACAGTCCAGAGCCCAAGTACTTCAGAGTGTGACTGCATTTGGGAACAGGGTCTTCAAAGAGGTGATTAAGACCAAGTGAGGGTGAGCTGGGCGTGATGGTACATGCCTGTACTGCCAGAACTCAGGTGGCTGAGGTAGGAGGATAGTTGCAAGTTTGAGACCAACCTGGGCTACATAAGTGAGCTCAAGGCCAGCCTGAACTGCATGGTGAGACCTTGTCTCAAGAAGACAGAAAAATAAAAAAGACTAAGCAAGCTCACTGGGGCAGGCAGTGATTCCCATAACTAGTGACCTTGCAAGAAGAGATTAGGGCACAGACACACACAGAGGGATGACCATGTGAAGACCCAGGATAAAGCAGGGCCTATACAAGCCAAGGGAAGAGGCCTCAGCACAAATCCACCCTGCCAAAACCTTCATCTTGCACTTCCAGCCTTCAGAACCGTGAGAAAATGAATTTCTGTTGTTCAACTCATCCAGTCTGTGGAACTGATCTATAGCAACCCCAGGAGACTGCACGTCTGGCTTTAAACATGGATTTGCCCAGGCTCCTCACATAAAGGGAGCAACTCCCAACACACTCCATCTCTGTGGTCACCCAGCAACAAGCCCCTGCCTCCATTCTGATTCTGTCGAGGCCAATCCCATAGAAAGGCTCTCCGGGCTTCCCAGCCCTCCCTTGCCTGCACATCCTGTTGTTCTCCATTTCTGCCTTGGAACTTCTACCAAAGCCACAGAAGCCACTCTGGTCACACAAGGTATGCCCTAGAACTGGAGTCCTGGGGATGTGTCTCAGAGGACAAAGGCATTTTTTCACATAGAAACCTGTACAATATGTTACTCATCAAAACTGGTAGCAACAAAGATTCCCTTCCGTAGGTGAGAGGGTAGACAGACTGTGGTGCATCCAGGCCACAGGGTACTATGCAGGCCTGAAAAAGAACGTGCTATGGGTGCATGCCACAATGTGGATGAACCTAAGTGAAAGTAGCCAGATCAAAAAGGCCATATCCAGTTTGATTGCATTCCTGTGACATTTGGAAAAGCATTGGGGAAATCCACGCTGTTCAGTGCTAGTACATGAGAGAAGAATTTTAAAGGCAATGGAACTGTTCTACACAGTACTCAGGCAGGGATACATGACTATGTGGTTGTCGAACCCCATAGTACTGAGCATCACAGAGTGAACTTTAATGTATACAAGCTTTAGCACATCAAGCAGGGGTATCAAAGATCCAGGACAATTGCTACAAGTATGTGACATAGAATCCCCCTACAGGAGGATATGAAGCTGAACCAAAAGCTTTGGAAAAATTAGTTGTTTTGACTGAAAACTGTGAGGCTAAAGGCAAAAGGATCTACCCATACACACTGTACTCTTTGGCAAAATCATTTCTTGCAGGAGCTGGGATCACAATTTTGAAACTGCTTTTCCTGTGTACTAGGGGGCATCAGTAATTAAGCAGAGTGGGTAGAGCCAACTAGGGTCCTCCTGGCAGAGAATAAATTACAGATGCACAAGGGAGATCAGAAGCACTAAGTGCTATTAGAATTAGGGTTGGACACATGACTGTGGGCCTAGGTTTGCCTTGATGCCCAGACACAGAGAGGAGGACCTCCTGACAGCAGCAGCCTGGCAGGAATGAGTATCCTTGGTGCTCAGATCACAGTGCTAAGCACCGATCCCAGTAAAATGGCCTGGGGGTCTGCCTTGGTTACTTTTTTCTTGTTTCTGAAACAAAATACCCAACACCCAAAATGAAGGAAGGAAAGGTTTATTTAGCTTACAGGTTGTGGAGGTTTCAGTCCATACTTGGCTGGTTCAGAGGCAAAATGGCACATGGCAGAGGGCAACAGTTCATGGCAGCAGAGCACAGCAAAAACCACAAAAGCAAAAAAGGAGGAATGGCTGCAAGCAGCCTCTTTTTGTCCCTTGCATTGTAAACAGCCTGCCCCCACCAGGGGGCAGGTAGCTCTCACACAGGGTCCATGCTCTCCTCTTCCACAGGTTCAAGACATGTACAAAGTAAGCACCCTGGCTTCCTGCTGAATCACTCAGCCAAACCTCTAGACTCCCCAAGTTGACACAATGTATCAACCATAGCATTCCACCCCTTGTCAACTTAGCAACCAGACATAATTCTTGAACCCAATTTCCAGATACAAAGGCACTATATTACATTAGAACCATAACAGGGTCCTTGGAAACCTGGATGATTCTAGAGTCAGGATAAGAAAAAAAAAATGTGAGATGAGCACAGAGTGTCTTATAGTACCAGAAAGGAAGGAAGTACTCAAAATACAAAAAGGTGGGGACATGTCAAAGGAGCCAACCTACAAACACTTCCAATAGCCAATGTTGGGACAGCCTGAGCAACAAAGTAAATATCATAGGGTTGAATTATATCCATAAGCATAAACTAAATATGTATGAGTCTCTAGTGATATAAATAAATATATGAATAAATAAATAAATAAAGGGAAAGAAGAGATGTCTTCCACACAAATAACTTTGAATAATTTATGTCACTCTTTCCTCTCTAAGGAGTGGAACTTATATGCCTCCCCATGGAGTGAGACTGAACTCAGACACTTAGCTCCAAGGATCAGAGTCTTGACAGGAGACAAAGTGACCTGACATGGGGACACTTGGCAAAGATGACCCTAAACAAGATCACCAGTGGGTGGGAAGTTGTCACATGCCTCTGATATGAAGCAACAGAGTAAAGAACAGCTCATTCTGTGGTCTTCTTCCTGAAAATCTGTAACGCCACTATAACAGGGAGACCATTGTGAGAGATTCTACAAAATGCATGACCAGGAAAACAGGATTAGGATGTACCTCAGTAGCAAAGCGCTCACCTGGCCTATGCCAAGTCCTGGGTTCTATCCCCTTTTCAGAGCATGAGTCTGAGAAATTGTGAAAGGTCAGCCAAATGCAATGTCATATTCTGACTTAGATCCTGGAAGAGAAAAATAACTAGTAAAGAAGCTAGTAAAATTCACATAAAGTCTAGAGTTCAGGTAGCAGTAATGTGCTTGTGCTGAGCTGTTAGTCATAATAACTAGGCAAGGGTAAAACATGAAGGAAAGCTGATTGAGGAGTGTACAGAGATTTCCATACTATCTTTGTGACTTTTCTCTAAATACAAAATTTTTACAAAATGCAATGTTTTAAATAATGAGTAAAGCTCAGAGGCCTTGGTCTGTTTGAGACATCTTCCAAGATGCTTTGGCTGGGAGCTTGTCCTCTTTTCCTAATAACCCTGGAAGGGCAACAGACACATGACCCTCCTCCCTAGTCTCCCCCAAAACACTGAGCAGAGTTCCCATCATTCAACTCAACAGCCGGGTAAAGAGGTTGGTTTTGGACTCACTTTAATCCGAAAGGTTCCATCAACACATAAAACTGAGCAGGCTGCGACAGCACACCAGACTACCCCATTCTAGATCTGTGTAAGCAGATAGTAAAGGAGCTGGTTCCCGGGGAGACGGGCAGGGTGAACAGCCCTTTTCACACCTCCCTGTAGCACAATGAGACTGTGGTGATTTTGCAATCACATAGGATACAAGACCCAGGGGACGGGTAGAATCAGAACAAGATGGAGATAATTATATCACTGCCACCTGAGTGTTTTTAAAAAGACATCAAATGCAGGTTACCAGGTTGAAAGTCATACTTCAACTGTTTATAAGATGTGTGACTTTGAGCAAGTCACTTTAGCCGTCAGGGATTCCCTTTTCTCATTCATGAAATGAGGACATTGTTGTTTGTACAAGCAGGGTGCCCTGATTGCAGACGATTGCTTTGCGTTTATACAGACTGGGTCAAGGATGGTCCTTCTTGGGTGAACAGAGTCCACGCTGTTGTATATACAACCCTTTTGAACTACATATGGATGCCATCCAGGTGAGAGCTACGGCTGGTGAGGCCAAAAGTCCACACTAACACTACCAGGCATCTGCGCCTGATGTTAAAGTGCGAGCCTGATCCAGGGCAGAATACCTGCGTGTCAGGCAACATCAACATGACCTACTCCTGAGCCCAGCTGTGCAAGTCGCTTCTCCAGAACAAGCAATAGGGACATTTGCACTATACATGAAATCCATAAGTGAATATCTGAAACAATGTATTAATGAAGATCCAGAGGGAGGCAGGCGAAGAGTCGCCAGTGGGACTGTCGGTGGATGGTGAAGGCACCCAGAGTCCAGCCACTGCTAGCCCTGAGCACCAACTGGGCAAGGCAGAGTGAGAGTGAAATCTAGAAGTGAAAAGAGCTTGCCCAGGTACTACCAGGCAATTACTGATCCCCCCTAGTACACAGGAAAAGCAGTTTCAAAATTGTGATCCCAGCTCCTGCAAGAAAGGATTTTGCCAGAACAAGTGGGCGAGGAAGAAACAGCTGTCCACTCCCTAAAGCCGCCCCAGTGCCCAGCTGTGCACTCATGGGCTCAACCAGCTGAAAACCAGTCCCTGAGGGAGAGTGCCCAGGCAATGCCATGGCACAGTTCTGCCTGCTGGGCACCATGAAAGCACAGAAAGAGAAAAGGGTCCCAGGCCTACAGAACAGCCACTGCAGCATTTTTATGGAGGCCTGAACCCCAGACAGACTGGCTCCTAAAAGCTCCACTACTTTACCACATGCACACATGAGGACAACACACACACATGTGGAAATATAAGAGGGCGTCTTCAGAATGCGCTGGGCCACGGGAACCTCCATTTGCTTCTTTACACTTCTCTCTGGTTTCCAAATTCTGACAGCAAGTTTATCACATTTTACATTCAGAAAAAAACAAATGTTACTAAAATGTAATGTAAAATATATAAACATTCACCCAGATATATTAGATTGAAGCATACAAACTTCCTGGCATTGTAGATCAACACAGGTGAATGTTCACCCTAACACCCCCACACACATCAGTGTACACACACATACACACACACACACACACTCATGTACACATACGTTAGACACCCACACATCCTGAGCATCCTGAATTCAAGGTCAAAGAGCTAATACCAGTTGGTGTTTATAGGTTGGCAACACATTGACATGAGTTGTGTTTCTATGGATGCTCTACTGGTTAAGAAGGATGTCTGGCCATTTTTCACATCACTTACACCCCTGGAACACTACACAGTGTGAACTCCATGTGACACCTGGCTCAGGACCTGCTTTCACATTTCAGCACCTAGGATGACTCATGAAACTAAAAACAAGGCACTGTCCACTCCACCAGTGATAGGTGGTAAAGCCTAAGGACTCAGGTCTGACTCACACCTGCTAAACAAACACCTACAGAGCAAGGGCACAAAATGAAGGCAACACAGATAGGATGTGACAACTCCAGAGGCTTCAGCACCCCCCCAGGTTGTCAGTTCAAAGGCTGATGGACATGTGACCAATGTTGAATGCAAACTTGCAGCAGCTTCTAGGGAGGTGCATCTTCATTGCAAAGTCTCCCCATGCCAGCCAGGTCCATAACACACCAGGCCAAGAAAGGACCCTCAGGATGGCTCAAGCCACCACCTACCTCCTGTGCCCTCCCAGCCCATCAGGGAAGCCAGAGCTGATTTGCACAGAGCTTCCAGGAGGTGGAACATGCCACATGACCAGCCACTGGGGCACATCGAAGGCCCCACCTCTCAGGCTGCTTCCACTTTTGATGGCATTGATTTTGTGCTAGAAATTAGTAGGATTCTGTTTTAATTAATGACCATACAGAATGTCAATGACCCTAGAATGTATTACTAATGAAGGACACATTTCAGTGTCTGTTCACAATCTTTGCAGGGTTGTGGGCATCTCCTGGGCCACAGGACACAGGACCAGAAGCCCTGTATGACCCAGATGGTGGCCATCTATGGCAGCTCCACATACAACAGGTTCCAGGCCAGCACCAGGCAGCATGAGGTCTAGAGGTTCCTGGTGCCACACTGCCTATACTAGACAGGCAACCTGTGGTCTTTGTCATTTGAGGAGCTCAAATTATATACAACACTTTTTAGAAAATGGTTTAGTCCTGCTTGCTTGCAGGGTATGGACCCATCACTGCCTCCTGTGGATGGGTGAGTGCCACCTACAGGCCGCTTCCCAGAGTCCCCGACCTCCTATCCCCCTCCACATTCTGGGCCCATCCCATCAGCTGCCACTGCAGAAGCTCTGGAGCGGGGCCCAGGAATCTGAGTTTCCCATGAGCACCCAAGTGAGCTAGGTGGCCCCAGAGTTGGTGCCCACATCTGTCGCCATTGCTATCCCTGAAGGAGATTGGAAGCTGGCTGTCTCACCTCTCACACACTCCCCTCCCCCACACCTCACTAGGATGTTACAAAATGGTGATTCTGACTTTCTGGAACCTGAACTGCATATGACCATACTGGTCATGGAACTCCAAGATGAAATTTTAGTTCCCTCTCTCCTCTTCTCTCACTTCTTCGTCTTTCTATTCATCCAAATCCCACTAATCCTGATCCTGTCTCCCCAAGGGTCCTCAGCTCCCCCACTCCCAAAGAAAGCCCAGGCCAGGAAACAGCTGACCCCCATGGCTGGCTCCAACTTTAGGAAACATGTCCAGACAGAAAAGCTCTTACCGTGCCAGACTCCCAGCAGGACCACTTGTATTAATCCATTAGTGAATATTTACTGTAAGTTCTTAAGCAAAGGTCCTTAATTTTGCCAATTAAGTTCCCAACTGCTATGGTAATAGGCAATGTAAAAGTCCTAGAGTAATAAAGATCATTAGATTTACAACAGCTGTGGAAGCCCCAGACCTGGGGGCTGAAGTACTGAGGTCAGGAGTCACCCTGACCTTGTTTCTCACAGTGCAGACTGATTATTTCTGTGTCTAGCCTTGGCCTGGTGCTACAGGAGGCTGGGAGCCAGCTGAGGTTTTGTTTCTTTTCTCACCCTGACTAACATACCCAACTTCTGCATTCTGTTCCTCGTCAGGCCAACACAGTCATGAAACATAATTTGTCATTGTTTTATGAAGGAAAAGCCCAGGAAAGTCATAAGGAGGCCCTGGGGAAGGGCCCAGGGCAGGAGGGACACCATCAGGAAGAAGGCACAGAGCTGGGTCAACCTGCGCCAGCCCAGACCAGGCACAGCACAGGCCAAATGCCCCTCGGCAGAGGGGGGCAGTCTCCCTCCTGCAGGGCAGCGCAGTGTGAGAGGGAATGAGACACCACAGGCTGAAGGGCCGTCTCTGGCTTTTAGGGGGCAGGAATAGTCAAGAGTAAGCCCCAGAAGGATTATTCTGGCCCTGGGAGGTGAGCCCCGCCCCAGGCTCTCCAGGGCCAGTGATGGAGCAGGCGCAGCAAGCTGGCTGCAGCAGCAGTTCCCATGAGATCACATTTACATAAATCTGTGAACCCTGGCCCTGTGTTGCAAAAGAACCATCACCACGGCAGACCCCCACACTGGTTCAGCAGCCACAGAGGAACAGCACCCTCCCAGGAACCTGTATCTCTGCAGAAAACCCCCTCCCAGCTCAGGCATTGCAGGCCAGAGGCTGACCTATAGGGGGAATTGAATGTGAGAACCTTGAGAGAGGCCCCGCCCTGCCATGCCCAAAGTGGCCTCTATCAAGGACTGAGTGCTACTTGTTTCTTTTTTTTGAAACAGGCTCTCACTATGAAGACCAGGCTGGGCTGGAACTCACACTCCATTGCTTCAGACTCCCTAGTTCTGGGATTACAGGCATGTGCCACCCAGCTAAGCCTAGGTCTGGAGGTAATATCTGTTGCCCCTCCTTCACACTGTAATAACAACCATGCCTGGACCCCCAGACCTTGCACAGCTTGCAGGTTGAGGCAACTGCATCTGTTTCAAAGGGGCAGACCCTCCCCTCCAACCCCCAACATCTCCACTGCCTTCCCTTGGCTTACAGAATGAACTCCTCCTGTCTGGTCCTGGCACCCACATGCTCAGCCCACTTCTCTCTAAGCCCATCAAGTCCACGAAGTGATCTTCCATCAACCATTAAGTCACCCACAGCTCCCAGCTTGGGGTGTTCGCTAGAGCCTACAATGTCATGAATGTGTGGGCCACTGAGGCAGGTTGATAGTGCCCTCCAAAGGACAAGCTCACATCCTAGCCCCATCGTGAGCACGCCTTACTTGGAAACAGTAACTGCGCTGATGTAAGTCGGGAAGAGCCCCATACGAAGAAATTCTGGATTATCTGTGTGGGCTCCGCATCCACTAGCAAGGGTCCTTTTCAAGGCAGAGGAGGAGGAGACAGTGAAAAGGGCTGTGTAATGATGGAGGCAGAGAAGGAGGTGTCCGGCCAGGGCCAAGGAACACCAGAAGAAGTAATAGGACAGACCCTCCCCAGATCCTCGAGAGGAAGGGTGGCCCTGCCAACACCTGGATTTTAAAGTAGTTCCCAGGCTGTGGGAGAGTAAATCTCTGTTTTCTTGAACTACTCACCTTGTGGTGATTTGTGCTGGAAGCCCCAAGAAACTAACACAGCAGACGCCAGACAGCATGGCCAGCGGGAGCGCAGAGGCCTCATATTCCTGCCTCGTCAAGTATAGGAAAGAGAAAGCACATGCAGGGAAAGGAATGGAAGTTACACTGGGGATTCCCGGCCAACACTTGGGGAGAGAAAGAAGTCTCAGCAAAATGAAAGAGGTTCAAACACCCAGGGATGGGATTCCAGAGCTGCCTTCTGAAACCCCACCACTGACTATCATGCCCAGTAAGGACTTTCCTGTCATTAGGGAGGTGTTTTTATTACAACTAATGACTGCAGACCAACAGGTATTTTAAGGCAACCCAAATTGTAGTGGACACTGGGCATGGCTCTGTGCAATCCAGAAGCTGTGAGGGGAGGAGGCTTCCATCCAGGCAGCCCCAGTTCCAACCATGCATGGGTGCTGCTCCCTGGCTGCTCCCTGCAGGCCAGAGACCACGTGGCCATGGACCAGCTGGGATTGCCAGGCAGGTGCCACGAACTCAACAACCCTCTCTGTGAGGCACACAGGGGATCTCCCTTGCTTTCAAACTGTGCTGTCTTTGAGTTCTTTCCCCAGCAACAAATTTCTATTTTTTAAAAAATGTGAATAATTTCAAACAGAAGCAGTGATGAAATATACATGAACTTTATCATGCATGGCTTTTTAGCTGGAAAAATATCCTTGTCATTAGAAGAGTTCTTTCCAAGGGTTGTGTTGCTGGGAGCCATTTGATTAGGTTTCAGTACAAGAGAAACAACATTTTCAGAAAGCACAAATCCAATCACCACACAGACCAGGAAATAGCACTGTATGAATCAACAAGACCTGAGAGAGCTGGGCCCTGTGCACCTACCTGGAGTCACAAAAGTGTCCACAACATGAGAAGTCAGCATTGTTGCATCAAAAACCATGAAGCCCCATGCTTAACTGAAGACAGTTGTCCTGCCCCTGGGCACACATGTCCCCCACCTTGTGGGACACAACTCATGAGTCACTCCTGGTCTTTATTACAGCTGTATCACCATTGCTTCCTCCGTGTGACCTGGCCTCTCCTGGCCTCCCCGTAGCATCTTTCCCGAACCTTGTGGAGAAGCATCTGAAAGCAAGTCTTCACCTCTGAGTCTGCTCCCCAGGACAAATTTCCATTCTCATCTCAAGGATTCTGTTTCTCCCAAGGCTCCTTAGGAATTCTGAGCTCTCCCATATCGAAGTTGTTCTCAGATGTGGTATTATTTCCATTTCCTGGGGCAAGTGTCTTCCCAAGGCATGGTCTCCTGGTAGACCAAGTTCCATCCTGTGAGCTGCAGTTCTAGTTTGCATGGACCTATGACTGCACCTGACTGTGATGAT
Source organism: Dinomys branickii (assembly GCA_004027595.1). Taxonomy (NCBI): domain Eukaryota; kingdom Metazoa; phylum Chordata; class Mammalia; order Rodentia; family Dinomyidae; genus Dinomys; species Dinomys branickii. The sequence goes on along the minus strand of PVLD010009908.1, from coordinate 56,400 downwards.
CTCATCCATCCTGATCCTATGAGCTATGTGGTGAAAAGCAGCTCCTCTGCTGGCACCCAGTGCTCCTAAGGTTTGCAAGCTGCTCAGTCTGGTCCCATGTGGCCCTTTGAACCTGCTGCTCAAGCTGCACAGCCCCATGGGCCATCTCCCCATTCCTGGCCTACGGTTTACATCTTCCTTTGAGCATGGTTTCTTCCTTTTTAAAAAAAATGGGCTTCCTTAGGGCATCCTGTGTCAAGAGCAGAGGAATGGACTATTCCCAGGCCCGCTCCCCAGTCTGGGCTTGGAAGCCCACCTCAGTCTCCAATAGACAGTACTTCAGTTTAAAAGATTCACATGCATCTTGAGTCAAAAGCAGCTCCTCTAAATTCTATTCGTTAGTCTAAGGTCTGTCCTCGGAAGCCACCAAGAAAAAGTCTTGCTCCCCTCTGTGTGGAGTCCTCCATCCTGTGACCGCTGACAGACGCACTCTTTCCAGGCTACACTTCCTCCATCTTTCTAAAGCCTGGTTTTGACGTCTTTCCTCAGCCTGGACATCCTTGCTGGGTACACCCCCACGTGTCAAGTATTATTTAATTCTTTCAACACAATTCTCTCCAGTTCCTTTTCCATTGACGAGTCTATCAAGACTCCTAAATTCTTGGCCAAAATTTTTCAGGTACAAAGAGCTGTGCACCCACTGTCCAGCAATCTGTTCTAGGACATCCCTGATGGATGGCCATCTGCTCTTACGGAAGATCCTGGGGACCAACAGCGTTGACTCCCCAGCCAGCTTTCCAACCACAGGGCAAACACTGAATGTGTTAGGTTTTTCTCTTATCAAACTGCAGTCTCTAAAGTGCAACTGAATATCCAAGCTCATCCGTTTTACTATTTCCTCTATTGAAAGTGGGGGTAGGGCGGAAGGCAGTTACCCAGATATCCATCAAGTAGGGAACTACGATTAAATAATTTGAGGCAGCTCATGCCACAGGAAAGAAAACTCAGCCAGTGCTATGTATCTCTAAGCATTTCCAGGATGTGCTGCTGCCATGTACGCGATGGAGAAGGGGGAGTGGAGGGCTGTGTAATGAGCACTGAGTGATTTGAATGATGAAAAAAAGCATATATATATATATGGAAGTGTGTGTATATATATATATATATATATATATATATATATATATATATATATACCTGCCCTTGTAAATATATAGAAAAAATCTAGGAAGCTTCATGCCAACAGCTGGTGGTGGCTCCCCCTCTGTGGAGAACCTAAGGTACAGGCAGAGAAGATGCAGGTTTTAGACTTTCACACATAATCACCTGTATCATTTGAACTTCTACGGTGTGCATGTATTGCTGCTATTATTTATGGAGATGGAGGGAAACATATTCTCCAAGGCCCTGTGCAGATGAGTAATCATTCTAAATTTCTTGGTGTTTGTCTGCATCTGTGGTGCTAAGGGCACCACATGTCCCACTCACTGAGCCTCTGCAGTGGGACCTGCCGGCATCCCTCAACAGACAGAAAGGCAGAAGCACAGTGAGGCCAGGTCGTTTACCCAGGTCACACAGCCAGAAAGGTCCAGAGTCAAGACTGGCATCCTGCTGTCCAAACCCAAGTTCACGGGTTTGGGCCCTGTTCCACACATCCCAGGAGTCCCTGCCTGCCAACTTGAGCTGCAGGTAGCTTTTCACCTAAGAATAAGGAACCAGGTGTCCCTGTAATTCCAGCACTCTGGGAGGCTGAGGCAGGAGGATTATAAATTCAAGCCCAGACTGGACAATTTAGCAACTTAGTGATTCCTGGTCTCAATAAAATTAAGGGGAGGGGACAGCAATGTAGGTCCGTGTAAGGCCCTGGGTTCAATTCCCAGTAACTACACACACATAGGCAGCTCCAGCAAGGGTCCAGCCAGCTGCCTCCTCCAGGAAGCCACCCCTCCCCGCTCCTGCGTGCGCTTGGATTCGCCACACTCGTGTTTACTGCAGACCCCAGCACAGTGCCTGACAGTCGAAAACATGCCACAAACCCACCTTCTAGGGTGCTGTAAAGCAAGTTCCAGTGTTTGGACCCCCGAGCCTGGGATTGTTACTTGTGTGGCTCTGATCAAAATCCTCAAATCGTCGAGGTCTCAGTTTTCTCTCAGACGTGACTAGTGACCTGGCTCAAGGTCATTCTGAGACTTAAATGAGAATGAGCGCGTGGGAAGCCCGAGCGCGCAGCAGCCCCTGAGCATCCGCGGCCTCGTGAAGTGTTGCTGACCCCCGCTCCCCTAAGCATCCCCCAGGCCGCGTGGTGGGCAGGCTGAGGAAGGCTCCCGTCTCTGCCCTAACTGCACCACCAGAACGTACAGGCCAGGTAAGTCTCCCGCCAGGAGGCTTCTCTCACCTTCGCCGCGGGTTCTCTGTCAGCCGGGACGCAAGGCTGAGACAAGACTAGGGCGAGGGCGCCCCCTGCTGGCAAACTGGAGAACACCGCCTCCGTCCGCTTGCGCTGGGGGCTGTCCTGGCAGGAGCGCGGAAAGCCTGACATTGCCAGGCCTGCCCTGCTGCCCTCCGGCCCCCTTTCAAAGCCAGACCCAGCCGAGGCTCCTCAGGGGGAGGCGGAGCTTTCCTGTGCAGAACACTGCGAGCGCCTTTTGTAAACGCTGCATCTGGTTTGCTGAGTTAATTAACAGAATGGAAATAATGGTAAAACAAAATGAGCTAGCGCTGCTCACCATGGCAGCAGCAAGAGGAAAATAAAGGCCGTCGAAATCTGAATAAGACTAGAGTGAACTCGTTTATCAGTGTCTAATTAAAGACTTCATTCCTTCAGAAAATAAATTTCTATAATTCTATCCTCAATTAGACCAATAAACTGCTACTTAAGTGTTTTTCTCTTAAAAGTTTTCCTAATTCCTCACTCTCAGGTCTTGAAACCAAATGCTTACATTCAGAAGCTGGAGGCGGGCTGAGATGTTAAATCCTGTCTGTCTGTCCACCGGGCCTCTCGCTCCTCTTCCCACCTCCTCATCATTCTTTTTCTCTCTTTGCTCATGGCTGCCAGTGAAAGCATCGCTGGTGAAAAGGCATGTGTACCAGGCCCACCCCGATGGCCAGCTGCGGGGCCAGAAACGCTATGAATACAAGTTAGGTAATAGGTGCCCAGTGTGGCTGTGGGGACCCAGGGAGACTTTGTAGGGAATTCCTGGAGAGTTTTGCAAACCAAACATGTTTACAAATATCCAGATTGTTTGCAGGCTGCACGTTTCCCAGACTAACCCCATCCCTAACTGCTATGCCTGGGCTCAGAGAGCTCTGAGCTCAGTCCAACAGGCCTGGTGCAGATTCCACCCTGCACCAAGCACCTGTCCTCCCCTCCTGAATTGCTGCACCCCATGTGTAGAGCCCAAGTCCCAGTCACCCACTGTTTGGCTAACATGCCCGTCCATCACTGAATCAGCATCAACAGTGCTCAGGCCCTGAAGGAGCCCCGGGACTAAGTCCGTGACCTCCCAAGAAGCGGCCCTTCCGCATAGTCTGTGCACCCAGAGCAGCGAGGCCAGCAGGTGGACTGGTCTCCTGATACCGCTTCCCCTTGGCAACCAGCACGGGAAGACACAGGAACCCATATTGATGAGGCCACATTAATTGCCAACTTTGATGTATCTTTCCAATATCCTAAAACCCCTAATGAAGATGTGTACAAGATTAACAGGCATAATTAGAAAGAAAGGCTTTTTGTTTCATTCCATACAGAATCAGCTTCTTATTGCACTTATTTATAACACCTCACACTTCCAAAGTCAGAGAGCACAGAAAGGGAACGCAGCATGCTAGAGCACATCCCATGTAATTATCTTTGCAGGAAAATGAGGACAAAACTATGGAATAAATCTCAGTGCCCATCGAACAGTGAAAATCCACAAGAAGCAGAAAAACGCCTCTAAGTTTGTGCTGAAAACTAGTGCTCTTTTAAGTTGGCTTCATAAACCCTTTGCAATCTTCAAGAATGTGGTTAAGGCTCACAGTTAGCATTTGTAAAGTAACAGTATTTATGGGCTCTGTTACATCACATTCTTCAGATGTCACAGCCTTATCTGCCAAGATCAGAAGGTCAGGCTGAAGAGGAGCCTGCTGGGTAGGCATCTTCATCCATGGGGGGACGAGGGCAGGACCCCAAAGCTCTGCGGGTCACTATGGCATGGCTGGAAAGCCAACCGTCAGAAATGGCTCCTGTGATGACTGTTCCCTGACCAGGAGCCCTGGTTGGTCGAGAGACCATGCCCTTGACCACCCAACTTCAAAGAAAGGATGCTTTTTGCCCTACCCATTTCCCATTGTGGCCAGAGGCATGGAGGGTACTGTTCTCCAAATGTGAGTGAAATAATAGTCCAAATGCTCATTTAAAGCCCAGGCAAAACCAAGGACATTGGACTTCTGGCCCCTGCAACTGAGCAGAGTTCCTTTAGCCAGTTACCACCTCTGAGACAGGCTGGCAAGATTGTAAGTAAAATGTGTATGCCTCGCTCCTGCCAACAGAGATGCCCCATACCAAGAGCCACTGCCCAAGTTCAGGTCTGGCCCTGGGCCTACACTGGGCCCAAGAAGAGAACTGAGCACCCCCCAATCAATGCATGGACCCCAGGGACATTTGGAGCAGCAGCTATGACACAGAATCACACATGCCAGAGTCAGTGTGTTTGTCTGGTGCCTGACCTCTGTAAGGCTCCAAGCCACCAGGGCAGGAGGGAGGAATGGAAAGACACATGGAGGAAGAAAGGAGGAGACAGAGGAGGGAAGGAGAGACAGAGAGGAGGGAGAGGAAGAGGGAAGAAGGCAGCAGGAAAACCCTTCGAAACAACAAAGCAAAGTCTTTAAAACAGCAGAGAAGTCTTTGAAACAACTAAGCAAAGAGAAAATGGCCTAAAGCCTGATAAAATCTCCCAAGTGCCATCCTGCGCTTGGGAGACAAGGCCTAGAACTTGGGGCCCTGGCAGCACTGGAGGGAAGTCATAGCGAGCACACTGGCAGGGTCAGCTCCTTCTCAGCTGGCACAGACAGACTTGGAGGGTCACCGCATCTCCAAGGTCAGGCCTGTGGCCCACAGAGAACCACAGACAGCTACCATCCCTTTCTGGCTTCCAGGGCCTCTGGGATCACCCTGGCCCTGAGCTCACCACTTCCTGTGCTTGAGGGTTAGAACTGCTTCTTCCAGGGTCCCACACTGACAGTGAAATTCTGCCATCCCACTCCCTCCAACAGGCCAGAGAGCTGCCCTAGTATTGCAGCCACTGTGTCCTAGGCCTCCTCAGCCACATAAGCAACCAGTTCCCCACCTGCTCTGGTCTTCTGTTTCCTCACCTGGAAACCAGCAAGATAAATTGCCCTTGCTTCACTGAGTTCTCTGAGTGTAAAGCTAAATAGCATGGAAAACAGCTTGCTAAATGGTCAAGGGGAGTGAGAGTATAATGTGGCATTGAATCTGAAAATAGTTACATCAACACTGCAGACCGGATCTTCTGGGAAATCTCCCAGGCTAACCTGAAGATGCTGGAAAGTGCATACCAATAATCTTTAAATACACATCTGAGCTCACGAGAAATTAAGATTTCCAAGGAGCAAAAGCAGGAGGGAGCTGGATCCAGACGGGGGCATTGATTCATGCAGGGCGTTTTTATCTCCGGGGGTATAAGAGAAGAGCTGGTACAGAGCAGCTACCCCAGTACCCTGCAGCTACCTCAGGGCAGGAATGACCAGGAGGAAAAGCCCCGCAGGGAGACATCACAGAAACGTGTTTCTTCTGGCCTGGGTTTGAGGCGATGGGGAAAATGTGTTCTGAACAAACGTAGAACACTGGCTTTCCCTGAGTTGAGATTTATGTGTGTCACCACATGATCAGAGGCCCCACATAGAAGAGTCAGAGTAGTCCCAGGTAGGTAGTATCCAGGACACCTGGCAGGAGCAAAGGGAAAGGACTTACCCTAACAACCCAGGATGCTCACCATTTTCACAAGTAAACCCCTCCTCTGAACTAAAACTGCAAAATACACAAAGAAACAAGCTACAGTGAGGGAGAGTGCCTGGAAACAAACTACAAAATTTGGTTCCCAAGAGCATCAGATGGTACATACCAAAGATCCTGAGACCAATGAGAAATGTGTCAGGAGAAGGGCAAAGACTAGCGCCACGGTCCAGCTGCGACTCACAAGAGGGCTGGGTGGCACCTTGCACCTCATCGGGGACGCAGAGGCTCATCCTGTGTTCCCAGAGATGAGCCTGCCTCTCCTGCTCGCCTTGTTTCTGGCCATGACTGTGCCACTGGGTAGGCAGGGAGGAGAGTCCTGAGGCCAGAGACCAGCTGCCCAGGGGAGTTACACAAACATGCTTGGAGCTTCTGCAGCCCCCAGAGGATGCTGAGACCCACCAGCCCCGCTTATCTCATTGCCAGATGGTCCAGATAAAGTCGGAGCCATCCTGCCTGTTGCTTCTAGGATAGAGTTGAAAGCATGAAGAAAGGGCACCATGGTATATTTAAAAAAAAAAAAAAAGACCAGGCAAGATTTGGAAAGAGAGCTGGGGATATAGCTTGGTGGCACAAACTCCTGCCTGGCAAGTGCAAGGTCCTGAGTTCAATTCCCGGTACAAAAAAGATTTGGAAAGAACTTCTAAAAGTAGAAACTAAAATTATTAAAATAGAAATGATGATAGTAGGTTCTACAGGACTCTGGTCATTGTTATAGAGAATTAGTGAACTGAGTGGTCAGCCTGAGTGAGCATCCCAGAAGGACCAAGAATAGAAAATAGGAAAAGGGCTTAAACAGGAGACCAGAATGAGAAAGCCTAAAACAGAACCAGTGGAGATTCCCGAAGGGAAAAATGAGACGGAGAAATAGCTAAACTTTTTCAGACTTGATGAAACACACGAGTTCTCAAATTTAATGATTATATCAGCCAGTTGTGGTGGCACATCTGGTATTCCCAGCACTCAGGAGGCTGAGGCAAGAGGATCACCATGATTTTGAGGCCAGCCTGGGCTACTTAGTGAATTCAAAGCAAGCCTGATTTATGCAGTGAGAGCCTATCTCAAAAAAATCAAAAATAATCACTACCTCTTGTCCCAAACAGAATAAATTAAAACAATTCACAGACACAAACTGAAATGTTAAACACCAGAGACAATGGAAAGATTAACAAGCAGAGAAAAGTGGAAGATCAGCCACAAAGGACAGACAGTATGACAGTGGCTCAGGCGTCCTGGCAAGGAGCAGAGCTACGAGAGGGTGGGCCGCGTTCTCAGGGGGCTAAAGGCAATGACCAGCAGCCTACGTCTTACATCAAGCCAAATCATGTTTCTAGAATTAAGGAGAAACAGATGGGTGGCAGCGAACAAACCTGGGGAGGGTTGGCGCCCACAGGATCTCATTAAACACACTTCGGAAAGATTTACTTCAGGGAAAAGAAAAATATCCCAGAAGGAAAGTCTAAGATTTAAGAAGGAAAGACAAGTCTCCTTACCTAAAAAAAAAAAAAAAAAAAAAGGTTAACGTCTTGACAAGTGTAAACAGTGTCTTGCAGAACAGTAAAAATGGTTAAATTGAGACATTTAGATAAAACTGCAAGGGCCAGGGATATAGTTCAGCAGCACAGCACCTGCTTGGTAAGCGCAAGGTCCTGAGTTCGATTCCCGGTTCCAAAATGAAAAGAGAGAATTTAGATAAAGTGGCAGAAAGGACATGAAGAGGGAGGGCTAGGGCATTACAAGATCTTCCTGCTGCACAGAGGAGGTGAGGGAGGCTGGGCAGACTGTGCTGTTTACATACCGGCTGGGGCTTGGAAAATGTTTTACTCAGATATTTCAAGACACGTTTTTTAAAAAATTAGGGTCAGATGAAATAAAAGGGGCCAAGAATATAGCTCAATGGCACAGAGGAGTTGGCAAGCAGGAGTTCAATTCATAGTACCAAAAATAAAGAATGTTCTCACCATTCTGACTCCAACCCTCCTTGCCAGGCATGGTGGCTCACGCCTGTAATCTCAGCACCCAGAAGGCTGAGGCCAGATGATCATTGTGAGTTTGAGGCCAGCCTGGATTACAGAGTGAGCTCAAGGCCAGCCGGAACTGCAGAGCAAGACCTTGTCTCAAAAAAATAAAATAAAATAAAATAAAATAAAATAAAATAAAATAAACCTAAAGCCAGTCTTCACCTGGCAGCTGGGGCAGCCAAAGCAAGCAGGGATGGGCTGGGAGCTGGGGCGCCACAGGCAGGGATATAACCCTGAAGCTTCAAGGAACACAAGTACACTCCTCTGCTGAATATTTTTTGTGCAAATCATGTAACAAGATCATTAAAAATAACCTGTGGGAATTATTTTGACTTTGAAGAAGCCATCTTAAAAGGCTACTGAGATGTGAGTTTCCTCATGGGAGGTTAACAGATCTTTTCATACATTAAAAACTGATCAAGAGGTGGGAATGAAGTGTAGCTCTCAGTGCTCAATAGCAAAGAGAGGACTTTGGAGAAATCAGGAGGCTGAACTTTTTGTCTGTTAGAAAGTGGCCATAACCCCAAGGAAAGGGTGCTAGATTGTTAGTTATTAAAAACCTGGATTTGTGCAGAAGGGAAGGCGATGTGGGAATGGTGGGGGGAGGGGAAAGGGGAAGGGAAGGAGGAATTTAGAAGGACTAAGACGTGACATGTGTCTGCACCAACTCCCTGTGAGGAGTGTATTCATTATGTGTCACAAATGCTCACTAAGAACAAACAACTGGGTTTGCACAGGGCACTGCAAGGATCTCGGGACACTGAGAACATGAATGCCCTTAACACGACTGAACCACACACTTCAAAATAGTAAAGATGTGATTTTTTGTGGTAGTGTATTGCCCTAAATTTCAATTAATTGTAAATATATTTACAAGAAAGATATGGTCAAGTTGAGCCTTCTAAGTGTTCCACCGTCTGCTGTCACTCCCTCAGACCCACCCTCACCCCTCAGGTCCACACTCACCTCCCTAGACTCACCTTCACCCCCTCAGATCCCCCCCCATCCCTCAGATCCACTCTCACCTCCTCAGATCTACATTCACCTCCTCAGATCCACACTGACCTTCTCAGACCCACCCTCACCCCTCAGATTCTTCCTCACCCTCTCAAATCTCATCTCCTCAGATTCACCCTCACCTTGTCAGATACATGCTCACTTCCTCAGATCTTCTCTTAGGTCCACAGATCTGCTCTTACCTCCTTTCCTCACCCGTAGGTGACCATTTGTCAGGGCTTAGTACTTTTCTGGTTTAAGGCCTAAAACTTCCCTACCCCAGGAGTTCTCTCAGTCCCCAGCAAGCCAAGTACAACTGGTTACCTTTTCACAGGGTCTCCCTCCTCAGAAGTACGGTACTCACCCTCAGCAACCACCAAGTCCCCTGCCTCATGTTCCTAAGATCCTGAGGCACTAACATCCTGGTGCAACCAATATGGCAGCCACTGCCTACGGATTCAAGTTTGGTCTCCCTCTGGGCTAGCCTGGCACCTCTACTTTCTTCTTCCTGCCTTGGTGTTCTCAGCTACAAAGAGACAGATGGTCCCCTAGCCTATCCTAGTCACTTTCTCATTGCTGAGACACAATCCGCAACACCCACAACTGAAAGAAGGAGCGCTTTATTTTCTCTCCATTCGCAGTCCATGGTCAGCCAACTCTGAGGCAGAAATGGCATGGTGGATGGGCCTGCCACAAAGAAAGGCTGCTCCTGTCATGACTGCCAAGAAGTAGAAATCAAGGGGAGGACCCAAGAGGGCGATACACCCTCCTAGGGCATACCCTTAGCAATCCACCTCTTCCAACCAAACCCTACCTCCTAGCAGGAAGTCAGCTGTCACACCTGATGATCCGGTCCCCTGCCCAAAGCCCCGCCTCTGAGCACATGAGACTTTTAAGGGACTCTCCAGATCTAAACCACAACACTGCCATGGGGCCCTGTCTTCCTTCTCTCCAGGACTCAGGGTGTACTCCTTCAGGGGCCTCTGCTGACCTTCACAGTTGTGGAACAAATACCCCAGCTCCACCTAGGAGCCCTGCCACGGTTACTGCTGGGCCAGGTCCCCTCCCCTGTGAGCCGAGGGTGCAGCCCTGTGCAGACAGGACCCTCTCCTGGAGTCCAGCCTCCCTCAGTGGGTTCTAAGGACGGTGAGAGCAGCCCAGGCAGCCCCCAACCTCGTGAACATGGGTCCGAGTGCGGCTGGCCACCCGCCCTCCCCCCGCGCTCCTCTGTCAGACACCACCATAGTGCTCCACAGGTCAGAGGCCGCTGTCCCTCCACTCCCGCCCCTCCTGTTGGAATGTGGAATCCTCTGGGCTTCTGTCGTGGTGGGACCTCACCCACCCACCCCACATAGTAAGTGCAGCTCTGTGACAGTGGTTTTAGCCACTCACCAGCAGACTCAGCCTTAAGACGTGCCTCATGCAGGAGCACACTGTCACATGCCCAACCTCTGGCCTTGCCCCACTGTCTGCCTTGATGATTCTGGAACTTCTGCCTCACTCAGCCTGGACCGCTATTCTCTGAGCTTTCAGGAGCCACCTGGGGTCTTTGGAGTGGCACATTTACATCACTCTCTGGGGGCTTTGCCAGGCTACTAACACCTATATCCTGCTAGTCCCTGCACTGACAAGCTACACTCTTATCCTGTGTTCCGCTCCTGAGCATCTACTGCACCCTCCCCCAGCTCCCGAGAGGACAGGGCGCCTGGCCCTACAACCCTCTGGGACATGGCTCTTCTCAAGGGTGAGGAAGGGAAACCTGGCCACATTCTGAGGGGAGTACCTTTACCTGTCTTGCAGGACTAGAGTCCCTGTTCATTTTCATGATAGGCAGAAAGAAAGCTGCAAAACCGAGATGTCCCTCAGAGCAGCGGGACCCAGGCCACAGCCCATGGGGGTAGATTCTCTTCCTCCTCCCTCAAAAGCCACTTTTTCTCTGAGGTCCCTGCCCAAAGGCCCCTGAGAGCAGCTTCCAAGCTAATCAAAGCAAAGGGAGTTTTGGGTTGAAATCACAGGACTCCAACATTCACAGGAAGAAGTTAATTCTGAAAGAGGGTGCTGGTTTGTTTGTACTTCAAGGGGAGTGGCGCTGCTGTCGGGTGCTGGCCCTGGCATGGCCACACTGCCTGCACCGCTGACAGCTGGGCAGCTGTGGTGGTGGCTGGACTGGCAGTGCACTGCCTGTGCCCCAGCCCCGGGCCCACCCTAGCGCCCCTCTGCCTCCCTGGCTCCTTCTCAGCCCAGCACCTCTCCTCTCTGAATGAACGTACTCAGCACACAAGCTTGGGGCCAAACATTGTTACCCAGTTTTTCCCTCACAAGAATGTGGACTCTGAGACAAGATGGTTATTCCTTCATTCTGGGTCTTCGCTCCCACATTATGCCCAGTTGGGAGAAGCAGCTCCTCAGCATCACAGACTCACTGGGAACATCACTGCTGTCCCCTCACTAGCTTTCATGCCCAGGGTCCGGCCAGTCTGGCCTCCCTCCATCCCCAGAACGACCCCTACTTGACCCACCACCATCTGGGAGATCCCAGAGCTCCCTCACCGCTGCCTTGAAGGACCTTGGTTGGGGGGGCGATCTTCTCTCCTCTCTTCTTCTACTCCAATCTGCCTTCCTGGGGGCTCTTGCTCAGGGAAACAGGACCAGGTGTCCCTCACAGACACACATTCCCCAAGAGCAATGAAAGGTTGAGAGCTGCCCATATGTGGGAGGGCGGGGGCCATGTACGAATGTATGAAGGGAAACGCAGGAGAGTAAAAATCATGAACTAAGGTCACGAGTAGCCACCAATATGGACACCCAAATAGCTAACAATCTGATACTCCTCTAGGTACAAGCAACTAAAACATACTTAGAGAAACGTACATAGAGTCCCACTTCCAGTGATTCCTATGAGTCCCTCTGTGGTAACCAAGTGACTTAGAAAACTGGTCTCACTTCTGAGTGAAATCCAGGTGGAAATTGGCAGCTTTACAAAATATATATATATATATATATATATATATAAAGAAGTGAGGCCCCCACAAGCTTCTGATGCAAGCCTGCAGAAGGACAGGCCTTCAGCAGCCATCTGGCCACAGCCCAGCAGTCAGACAAGGAAGGTGCATCCAGGGTCACTCAGGCCACATGCAGCCAGCAAGGAACCCAGAACCTGCGCCGGAGTAGCAGCCACTTCGCTGTAACCAGGGCTCCAGGGAATTCACAATTAAATGTGAAAGGTGTTTTTAGGAGCAGTAAGGTTTTTATATTTATGTTTATGAAAAAGCAGTGTAGAATGTATCCCTATAGTAAAAGGGCATTTCCATTAACTCACCCCGTCTCTGATTTCCCCTACATCTGTAATGCACAGTGCACTTACAGGTAATGGCGCCAAACTGCTTTCTCAATGTTCTGCAACTCTGACTTTTCACTGAGAACCAGCGAGCTTTTTATTGGAGCATTGTCTTCCTGAGCACCTCTTTAGCAGGGCTGTTGCTACAATAAATCTTGCGTGCTGTGAAAACTCCAGATGAAATGTCCCTGCCTGATCGCTGGCTTGGGATGAAACCAAGCGCATTTCTCATGAGCCTCACTGGAGAACACCAGGGCCCCCGGAGAACAACCTTTTAATACCCCAAAACTTGGTGTCTTCCTTACAATTTCTATTTTGAGGTATATTTGAAATCAGTTGTTCACATTTTAAACAGGTAATCACAAGTTTCCAGTAAAATTCTTAATGAGCAGCTTGCCCTGGTCACTATATTAACGTTGGTGCTTGGGGAGGAAGGGAGTCTACCACCCTTGAATTTAAAGAACAGCACCTAGCACCTTCCCCAGGTGATGCTCCTCTTCCAGGTCATGTGCCACCCCCAGGGGAAGCTCTTCCCCCCAATGATCTATGGCTACCTCGGTACCAAGGGCAGGAGAAGGGAACTTCATGGGGAGCAGATGCTCTGTGGCTTGACTTTGGAGGTAAGTGAATGAACCTGTACATGAGATAAAATCATGTAGAACTAAACACATACACAAATGAGTGCACACAAAATTGGTAAATCTGAGTAATGTTCGTGGATTGCATCTGTGTTAATATCCTAGCTAATGCTACTGTGCTGTAGCTTCTTTTCTTTTCTTTCTTTCTTTTTGGCCGTCCTGGGAATCAAACCCACGTCTTCCAGTGTGCTAGGTATTTGCTGTACCACTGAGCTACATTCCTAGCCCCAGGCTGCAGTTGTACAAGATGTTCCACTTTGGAAGAATTGACCAAAGGGTAAAGGCATTTATGTGTATCATTTCTTACAATTCTATGTGAACATATAACTATCTCAAAAAGGTTTTTAAAGCTTCAGGGGCTGGCATATGGAGAAAGCACAGGACAGCCCAATAAAGGTAGCGGGAAGGCCCCTGTGCAGCTGGAGGTGGGGTCGGGGCAGCCTGAAAATCTGCCGGTCTGGCGCCGGGCGGAAGGCTGCCTGGCAGACAGGGATGAGCACAGTTACTGAGGCTTTCACAGAAGAGCAGGAGACAGGAGTCAGCTTCTCCCAGGGTGTCCTGCCGGGGGCTGTGTCTCCCCTACACTGCCAGCTAAGTTCACCCCAAACAGTGTGGTTTGTGTAGAAATTAACGAAACTTGTAACTTTGACAGGCCATTTCAACTTGGGAACAAGGCTAGTTCTCCAAATGATTCTTCCCTCTTTAATTAAAATCCTTTGTTAACTGCCAAGCTAATACCTTCCCCAAGACAGAAAAGATAATGAGCTTACATCCATCACCCATGCTGGAAGCCACCCAAGGAGGCTGGGGGTGCTCAGAAGAGGGAGCCTGGCCCCCACAGATACCCCTCCTTGGCACTGTGGGCTTGGCCCCAAACGCAAGGCGGGAGTGCCTTGGGGCACATCAGACCCCCGGCTGTTGCCTTCCAGCTCTGAACTGCACAAAGTTACTGTTGCCACCACACTTGGACACTGAAAAGGGGGAGCATGTGCCCGAAAGCGCCACAGTGCCATCTGCAGGGCAGGGCCTGCTCTCCGTGGGTCCCAGGTCAGCTGTCAGCGGAGCAGGGGCACTGGGTATAAGCCTGGGATTCGGATGGGAGCCATACGTCTGTGTCTCGGGAGCCTATCGCGTGACCACAGCGATTAGTACGGGCAGGGGCCAAGCAAAGAGAAGGTGCAGACAACCAAGCAGCCCAGAGCCATCCATCCCCACTGCAGGGGCCGTGCTCTGGGGAGCTCATGACGACCCCCAGCTGGTTCAGCACTCCATGTTGGTTTTAACCTCGTCTTTTTTTTTTTTCCATCTCATTTGAAATATTCCTGAAGGGTAAGAATCAAGAGCCATGTAATAAATTCCCAAGTATATATGGCCCTTATGTACCGCACCCCCCAGCCCTCAGGTATATCAAGTACACATGCATAAGTGCATTCTGATACGAATAAATGACTGTCAAATAGATGAGGACCGACAAAATCAAGGATCTCCAGCGTGATTTAGGTAAGTATTCCCCCGCCAAGGTGCCCCTTAAGTGTGGCCTGCAAACTGCAACTTTCAAAGAAGGCAGTATGGAAAAGGGACAGTGGAAACACCTGACAAACTCCGCCAGGCAGAGGATCAAGTCAGCATCGGCAGTGACAAGTCACGTCAAGGGGTTCTCTCCGTATGATGTAATGAAACAGCACTTCATCTCCGTGGTCGTTCTCCAGCAGCCAGGACGCGATCACCGCGGAGAGCTTAGCAAGCTTCCCGGCCGGCTCCTACGCTGTCTGGTCCTCTGCGCCACCTGGTGTCCGGAGGCCGCATCTGCAGACGTCGCCTCCCGCCTGTGGGACCGCGGTATGCAGCGCCCTCACGTGGACACATGCAGCTACCGCCAGCCGCGAGATCGGCCCGGTGCTGACCTTCGCCGTCCAGCAGTGACCAGGGCACTGGTCTAGTCCTCTCAAGGTCACACGCAGGTTTAATCAGACCACAGTAGCTGGACAGCTCAAGGTCGGCAGGAGAACTCAGCCATAGCCTGCCTTCACCGGGCCAAGGGCTAGAGCAGACTCTTTTAACTGGGGCTGAAGGCAGTGGGGTCTCTGTAGCACCCCATAGCCAGGGTACCCAGAAGTCAAGGACAGGGACATAATCGAGCCAGGCCAGGCTCAAAACGGGGGGCGACGCTGGCATTGGGATGCAGGTGCGCCTGGGAGGGAGGCACACGCAGAACCCCCACAGTGCCCTTGGGCTGGGGCGGTGTGTTTTCAGGACCTCGGGATTTCCGTGCACACCAGAGGTCTTAGGGGCACAGAAACAGTTTGGGGAGAATGGGAACCAATATGGACGGGGCGATCCGCTCTGACCCAGAACATCACTCCCACGGACTCTGATCCTTCTAAATCCACATGGTGGCGTCCAGATCTGTTGGCAGGTATGTGTCAAGGTCAGAGAACTGAACACTTGAGATTTTGTCCCAGGGTTGACAGGTGGGCAAATTATCCACTGGAACTCTTGCTCCGTGAGCCTGAGCTTGCCCTCTAGCAGGGGAAACACAAGACTCTCGAGTTTTGGTCAGTTGGGCTGCAGTTTTGATCAGCTGAGTGCTGGACTTACCTTCTGGGTCAATCCCATCCCCCCACCAGAGGCCTGACTGCTAATGGGCATCCAGCAGGAACAGGTACCGGCCTGGTAACCTTGACAATCACTTATCCCTGGGGTGACTGCGCACTTGGGCAAATTTTTTGAGCCTGTTTTCCTATAGGCAGAACATCCATTGCCCAGAGGCCTTAGTTTCCACCTAGTGCTTCCTGCAGGCCTGGCCTTCGGTCCTGTCGGCTTCCTCCCTCCAGTGAAGTTACCTAGCATTAAGACCAACTCCCCTCCTCTGTGCTCAGTGCCCTTTGTCCCTGGCCACCTGGAGGAACACATCCTCCCTCTCAAGCCACAGGAGTGGACTGAGTGAATCTTCATGGGTTAAGAGGATGCACAGCAGAGCCAGGAACCCCATCGGATCTGAGCTCCACCAGGTACTGTGGGCAGTTTGCGTCACCTCTGTGCGTGTTGCCCTCTAAAACTGGGTTCTCAAAGGGTTATAAGAATTGCACCACCTCACACTTAGCCGACACCTGGCAAGCACCAGGCGTGGTGGTTGTTCTACCTCAACACTGAGTGCACACAGGGTACTTACAGAACAGGGGTAGTACGTTAGAGTAATGTGTAAATTACCCGGCGAACACTTAGATGGCACTCTTAAGACTCCCAACACCTAAATAAAGGGGTCCTTTAACAGGAACCCCAGGGAAGAACACCCAGCAGGCTTGACCCCTCCCTGGCCATTCTGGCCACACCCTCAGAAGTGCCCAGTCTAAGGTTCTCCTATCACTGTCTTGAAACTCTTAGTAATTTTACCTTTGAAATTCTACTTTGTAAACTAAGTCTAATGTGACAACAGCATGGACATGAGGTCTGGGATGCTCCTTGCCAGACTGTGGGTATACGGTGCTCTCAATATCCCGGAGGCACAGAAGCCCAATGTGTGGAAGCTCAGACTCAAAGCAAGTACAAGCTGACTGTACCACAGCAATGACCAGAAATGCAGGTGCCGGACAGCCATCCTGCTTCCCACTCAAACTAGGACATGCTTCCAACAGAGGGCCAGAGCATCCTGAGACACACAACCAACCCAGGAAACTACCACAGCCAACCTGGTGCAAACCAACCACTTACACTGAGAATGGCCCAGAGACAAGGCAACGATAGGGCCACCTAAGTCACCCCCTCCAAAGGCAGAGGACTGAGGGAATGAACACAGAACAAGTGAACTGCTTCCTTCTGCGCAGCATCTCTGCCATTCTGGCAGAAGTTCAGATGCAACCACGCCACCTCTGGTATTGCACACAAGTTAAACACATTAAAACTGTCATTGCACACAGTGAACAGAAGCAGAACACCTGTGATTCACTTGGAACATCATACAGCAAATCACATCTGCCAGGAACAAGAAAATATGAAGGTAAACCTTTTTGTTTCTTAGTAATTTAATGGCATTTAATTCCTGCCTTCTGAGCAACAGGTCCCACAGTTTACACAGCTGGCCCTACATGCAGGTCATGGGATCAAGGCAGGTGGCTCCTTCCTGGACAGTGGACAGGTGGCGCTGACCTTCCTCAGTCCTGGAGTAGAACCAGGGACTCCAGGCACATGGGTCTTAGCTGTGGACATGAGGGCAGGAGGACCTACCCATGGCCCCCCAGAGCCTGCCCTTCAGTTTCTTCAACAGCCATGTGCTTGGCACATTCAAGTCTGCGAAACTACATACACTGTGCCTGGGGGTGTGCAGTGAAGGGCAGAGACAGCATGCTGGGACAGGTGAGCCAGAGACTTAGCACAGTAACCCATGCCACCTCCAATCTATTCACTCTGCCTCGGACCACCAAGCCTCATCTGCCTCTCTGTGGGACATGCTCCCAACCCTCCCAGAGCCCATGATGCCAGGACAAGATCCTCCTCATGTGAGGAACAGCAGGTAGGCAAAGAACAATCACTCTGGCTTACTTCAAGACCACCTAAGACTTTCCTTCCACCTGCATCCGCAAGGCCAAACACCCTGGAACCTCCCCATTGAAAGAAACAATGGAGAGGGACAGACAGATGACAGGGCTCTCAAAGGCGGCCAAGCTCCTCCAACTCTGCATTGTACCACGGCTCTTCCTTTTAAGCAAGAGCATAAGAAGCATTTTAATCCCTATGAAAATTACCAATCCTCCCCTCTTTTCAGGTAATGTCACCACATGCAGGCCACAAGCTTTGGTTCAAAGCAAGGCTATGTATCTAAAGAGCAGTCCTCCTGGATACAAAACCCCCAACCAGGGAGAGGCAGATGGCTAGCCGGCAGGGTGGGGGGCGAGCAGGCCGAAGTCTCCTAAGCAGAATCAACAAGCAACTCAGGTCCTCCCTCTAGTGTTCATGTAGAAAATCTTTAACTTCCTCAAAATGTGTATGCTTCAAGAGATTAAATACGCTTGACTATATTACACCAGTAACCATTTAGGTAAACGTGGAGAAGCATGAAAGAGGCTTTTCCATCAGAACTGGCCAAGTCATGAAACTTTTTTAAAGACCCGCTGTTCCTAGCACAAAGTTAAACATGCTGTGTAAGTTCAGAAGCTGCAGACGATTTTTCAAGTTGCCTCCATTATGCAGCTGTCCTGTGTGCCCACATGGAACTTCAGGCATAGGACCCAGGACTGGACTTGGGACTGTTGGTTCAAATCTCAGTGTCTGCCTATGGAACCTCATACGGGGACTTAAACATTCCAAGACTCCAAGGATGCTGCAGCCTGAGCACACCCTGCCAAGCTGCCCCTAAAACTCAATTCCGGCATCTTCCAAATCTGAACACCTGTAACTACCAAACTTGTATGGAAAAAGCCCCAAACCTGTAAAACCAGAATAAGAATACCAATTTTTTTTAAGGAATACCAATTATACAGACATCTTTAAAATTATCTAGGTGGTAAATGAGCATCATTAAGCCACATCAACTTGTGCTCATTCCTAGGACTGAAGTTCTGAAGTACACATCAAAATATGAACTTACCTGCAAAGAACCAAGTGTTTTATTCAGAAAGAAAATAATTTTTGTAAGTTCCAATTGTCAAATTTAAGAAAACTAATTTTTTTAATTTAAAAATTAATTCAGAAATCATGTTCCCCAACTGGGATGAGGGAAAGAAGAAAAAGAAGGCAAAATACATATACATATATACATATATATGGACACCTGGGATAACTGTACTGCTCATGTCTGGTGGAACAGTTGAAAGGAGCAGTGCTTAAAATTTTTTATATTTTGAGCAATTTGCATGCTTATATCTGGTAATCTGAGCAACTGATTTGAAGACAATATGCAACAGAACAATTACTGGTGAATTCCTACCATCTTGTCTAGTGAAACTGTATCATCTCTAATGTTTTAACAACTTTTTTTTAATTCTCTTTAATGGTTTGAATAATCTTCCATTCTTACACTTGGTAATCTGAGCAACTTAGTTTTAGTAAGATGATATGTAAGATAACTTTAGATAATATGTAATATAACAACCACTGCTAATTCCTATCATTTTGTTTTGAAACCCTGTATCATTTTTAATGTTCTTACTTTGTTTATATGTGTTGTTGGTATTTTGCTATTGTTCTTTTTCATACTACTCCAAAATAAAAAATAAATTTAAAAAAAAAAAGGAATCATGTTCCCTACTGCAATGCCAGGCTTTTAACTTCAAAGTGGATTGTTGGCATAGGTCTTGTGCAATTGTTTCCAATGAGGCAAGTAATAATTACCCAAGCCAATGTCTTGACCAGAATGTAGTCTTATTAAAATGAGACTTTCTAATTAGTAAAGAAATGCTTTATTTTAAAACATTAGGCTTATTAAACTCAGAAGAACAAACACTTCTGTAAAGATTGAAAATGACAAATTATTTTTGTTCTTGAGCCAGACAAGGCCTGGACTTTTAATGATGGAGGCCCCCTCCACTTCAGGGCTGACTCAGGGCAGCTCAAAGGCAGCTCTGAAAGGCTCAACTGGCCAACCGACCTGAACCTATTATCTTCACAAGGGGCATTTACATTACTGTGGCAAGTTTCGAACTACTCACCTACAAGCAGGCTCCAGACCAACTCTTAGACTTCAGGAAGTTAGCCCAGCTTGAAGAGGTACTGCCTGAGTCAGAAAGACTAATGCCCTGAAAACGGACTCAACTAGTTTCTCATCGTGGATACAACTTAATTCCACACACCTTTGACAGGAAGGCCTCATGGAAGAGCAAAGTCAGATTTGGGAGTCAAACACAGTATCACAGAGAGAAATCCCACCTCTGTCCCCACACCTGTGTCCTTGAGCAAGTTACTTATCTCCCTCAATTCTTCACCTGTAACGAGAATCTTCACCACCTACCTACCTCATTTACTGGGGTTTTTTTTTGTTTTGTTTGTGATAACAAAGCAAAATCGAAGTTTTAAAAAATTCCATTCCTGTAGTATTTCTCTAAGAGGTCACAAATTCCCAGAACTCCTGACAGAAGCTGCATCCAGGCACAAGCCAGGAATTAAAAGCCTTCCTGTATGAGGGCGCCTATGGTTCCTACTTAACAGCCACTTCAGGAAGGGCCACCAAGCCTTCCAATGGGAGCCTTTATTTCCTAGGAATAAAAGGAACTTCACTAGTTTCTTATCACAGGTACATCAAAGGCACCTTAATTCCACAGGCAACTAAAGCCATAGAGGCAGATGTCTCCACAGAGTGCCTACTCCAGTGCCAGATGCTCTAAGTGCTTCACAGATTTCTCTCTTCTCGGCTCCACCCCAGGGGTGATGAGTGCCACACCGCACCCAGGAGGCTGAGGAAGCTAGCTGCTCATAAGTCAACTCCACGGTCCCTGCTCCCCACGCATCCTACTACTATGTATCTCCCGACTACCACTACACTTGCTGAACACACCTCACAGCACCTACCTGGAAGATCTCTCCCCTGACAAGCACTCCATGAAGCATCACACTGGATGATAGTCATCTTTCCTTGTGAACTTACAGGATTTCTCAAATGCCAAAACCACCTTGTCTCTAACATTTGACGATCAGAAATTTCAATTCTGACATAACAAGTATAGAAGGGCAGGCTCAACTGTAAGGTCACTTGCAAGCCATTCTGTTAGAAAATTTGAAGGGAAATTCAATCGGGCCTAAGACTCTTCCTTGCTAAAGTACTGTTGATAAAATCAACAGGATAGGAATGCCCATCCGGCTGCACAAACAAGTCTTTTTGACCATCTTCATGTTTAGCCAGAAACACCTGGCTCACCATCACCAACTTACCTGCAGTAAACGGGGCCAGTAACAATCTAAGAGGAATAAAGGATAAACTGTGCAGGATACAGTGATAACCCCCACAAACTTTCACACCGACCCATGAGCCTAACCAGACACTCAGCATGAGGCCAGCACTGATGCCTGATGTCACACACAGGTTGACCAGGGGGAAGAAAGCCTTCCTAAATGCGTGAGCCATGTCACACTGGCACAGCAATAGCCTCTGGCCAAAATGGTGTTTCTCAAATGGGAGATGCACGCTTATGTTAAAAGTTATGCATCTTATTTACTCAAATGTACATTAAGGGGGAAAAATAAGCTTAACAAATTGTGAGGGCAAAGGTATTCTTAATTTGGATAAGGGGAGGTTAAAAATCAACTAGGGGCCAGGGATGTAGCTTAGTGGTAGAAGACTTGCCTAACATGTGCAAGGCCTTCCTCGAGTTCAATATCCTATACATAAATAAATGCTGTATGCAAATGATTTTTGGTAAAAGTATGCAAGATAATTATAAATCCTTCCTCTACTCATATCTCCCTAAAACCAATGCGTTAATGAAATTTCAAAGTTCTATATCCATCTGCATTTTCATGTTCTTTTTTTTTTATCTTTTTGGAACAGGGTCTCACCATGCAGTCCAGGATGGCCTTGAGCTCACTTTGCAGCCCACACTGTCCCTAAATTTGCAATGATCCTCCTGCCTCAGCCTCCTGAATGCTGGGATTACAGACGTACACCACCATGCCCAGTCCCATCCGCATTTTAAAAGTCTTACTTATACATCATTTTAATTTTTTTTTTTTTTTTAAGTCTTAAAAGAGACTTCTGCACAGACACAGCAGAAAGAAAATCCGCCGTCATGGGCATCCCAACTCCTAGTAGGAAAAGAAAGGACATCTGCCTTTTATGACCTGAGCAGAGTGCCCAACCAGAGCAGGGGCACAGCCTGAGAGTGAAGAGGCGCCACCAGGGCTCTGGTGATGGGCGGCATGTGCATTTCCTCCTTAGCTGCTTTACCTAAATTACCAACCCTTACTTCCTACCACCAGGCATGATCACAGAGCATTCACTGCTGAGACCAATAGGCTGGAACAATTTAATAAAGATCACAGGTGCCAGGGCTGGGGATATAGCTCATTGGAATAAGCGCAGGGTCCTGAGTTCGATCCCCAGTACCGCAAAAAAAAAAAAAAAAAAAATCACAGGTGCCAGAAACAGAGCCCCGGAGGTCAGGCCTCACCAATGAAGCTTAGTGAGGCAACTCTTTTTTTCAAATGTGCTAAGGTTCAGGATCAAAATCACGACTCAAATTTTCAGAATGTTCCCAACCTACTTGAATAAAGGGCTAAATATAGTCATTACAATGATTGCAATACAGTGTTATGCTTCAGACAACACATGCTTACTCTATCATGATCACCCACTCTTCTAGTTTTTATATAAAAAGTGCCTGCTACAATGTACTCAACAAGGAATCACTTTTGTCCTGAATATTCCTTGGTAAAGTGCTTCTGGTGCTATCACAGTGAATCTGAACAAGGCAGACTTCCTGTGCAACCTCCACAATTTCACCAGTGCCAAGCTCAGCAGGAAAAGATCTTCAGCAGCCTTCTTCCAGAACTGTAAAGAGACCTTTTGCCAGCGAGGGGAGCCATTGGGCTGGCACACGAGTGCTGAACACTGCGCTGCTGCACTGTGCTCCATTGCTGATCTCCACTTTCTTGGAGTGTGCTACAAGACACCCACATGACAGGGAAAAGATTTAAAGTGGATTAATTACAGTAACATTTAATTTCACTACCAAGATCCACTTTTTACACACAATTATTTTTTACTGAATTAAAATGTTTATTGCATTCTATTTTTGGTGGAAAAAATGTAACATACATTTAGCACAACCTTGTGAAATACACAAAGCATAACTGTAGAAGCATTTTCTATTCCTAGTCCATTTCTGAGGACCAAATCATGAACTGCTCCACTGTAATTAAATGTCTTGCAACAGCTGAACACCACGTTTAACATTTTTAATTTTCTCCTCTCAGGATGGGCAGCAATTCACCACTTTCTTTCAGTTCCTAAAAATAAAAAATAACATAAATGTATATGCAGATACAAAAATGAAAACATACAAATTGTCACAGCTTGCAACTGTATTTCAGAACCAGAAGAAACACCTACAGAATTAAAACTCCAAGTGTCCCAACATTCTCAAGCTAAATATAAAAACAATACAGCTATCCCTGGGTATCCATAAGGCAACTGGGTCCAGAATACCCAAGGGTACTAAAATCTACAGATGCCCAAGTCCCATGCATAGAATGGCACAGTATTTACATACAACCTGCACAGTTCCTCCCTTATATTTTAAATCACCTCTAGATTACTTACAATACCTAACACAGATCCTTCAGTTCATGAGCATGATGATTGGGTGCTCATGCCATCTGCATCAGATGTGCCTCCCTCAAACCTTGTTACAACATCAGCACATTACCCATCTGACGTAAAATAAAATAAAAATAAAAAATACCTAATACAATGTAAATGATACATAATAGGTGTTATACTACACAGTTTAGAAAATACAGGGCCTGTATACGTTTTTTCCCAAATATTTTCAATCCTCTGTTAGTTGAACCCATATATACAGAACTATAGATACAGAGGGTTGACTGTACACTATCAGATTACAAAGTTAAAAGGAAATTCTTAAGCTGGACATGGTGGTATGTTGCACACCAATAACAACAGCACTCAAGAGGCTGAGGCAGGATGATTGCAATGAGTTCAAAGCCAGCCCGGCCTACACAGTGAGTTCAAGGCCAGGCTGAAATACATATACCAAGACGCTGACTCAAAAAAATTTTAAAACAGGAATTCTTTACCAACAGTTTACTATTAGCCAAGAGAGCAACTAAAGCAAAGCACTGAAGCCCCTGCTTGAATTATACAACAAATAAGGAAGGAAAAAAAAAAATCAAACAACTGATTCAACAAGGTTGAGGAAAGACATAAGGTGATAGTAAAGTATACGCAGGATACAGCATGTTCCACTCCTGCTCCTGCTCTTTCTTCACAGGCAATAAACAGGCTACATCACTTTAACAAACCTGGGACTCTGTCTATCCCTCAAGAGAAGCTGTAGTACCAGGAGAATGTAAAGACCAGAAAATATTACAAATATGTAGTACTTCATAAAGAAAGAGACGGGCTGGGATATAGCTCAGCGGCATAAGCGCCTGCCTAGCAAGCACAAGGTCCTGAGTTCAATCCCCAGTACTGCAAAAAACAAAAACAAAACAGAAAGAAAGAGACAAGCTCCAAAAGAGCTTCCACAGATTAAGTCAAACTATGGAACAGATTCCATACTTTTCAGCCACATCTAAAAATATGGTAGTAAAAGATACATAAGACTTTCTTGTCCAAAACAAGTATTTAATTTGATGTAACATTTCAGAGTATCACTAAGCAACATAAACACCGATCAATAAAACCACTAAAACTCACACAACCTCCTCTCTGAATTAAAATCAGTAAGGCTGATTTTCCGCCATACACAATCCAGACAACTTTCACTGCCATCTTGGGATCTTGCACCTACTGAACAGACAGACATCCTGCTATACCAACAGACCTAGCAGAAGTTTCTTGAGCACAGTTTCTCCAGGCAAGTAGGCTGCACAGCTCAGTGAAGAGACCAGGCAGCCTCCAGGTAGGCCTGGACTAATACCTTGCTGGCTTCACAGTGGCATACAGCTCTGACATGCATGTCCATATTTCTTCACCTGCCACATGAAGACAAAAGTCCCCCTCTCCTAGGCCACTGGCGGATTCCGTGAAGTCTTCTACACACAGCACCAGAGCAGTGTGCCTAGCACTTTGCGAGAGCTTCTCAACAGCATCGTTCACGGGAGCCAGCACTTCAAACAGCAACCTGATTGATCTAAACTTTACAAGTCACTCTCAACAAACTCTTCTTTTAAGTCCAAACATTCTGAACAACTATGATGAGCTACTCTTTTGAGGCAAGATTAGTTCACTGAGTAGTTGCCATCTTCCTCAGGACACTATATTGAGCAAGTCACTGACTTACTGAGAGTAATTCATTCATTTATTTAGTCACTCAGTCATCAAAAAAGTACTTAATGCTCTGACAGAAGCCAGCCAGAATTAGCCAAACTGGAACATGTTTTAACTGAACTCAAGATGAAAAACTGTACTCTGCAACAAACAGACCAAAATAGCAATATAATAGCTGGTTCCATATTATTATCTCAAGGAAAAATGTTAATGTCACAAATTTCCAAATGTGTATGTTCTTAGCAAGGGAACACAAAGTCATATAATATCTTGTATATATCTAGAAAGATGTTACTGACACAGCTTAGCTTTCAAATTAAATGAGATTTATTGATTGTATCTTCGAAGAGTTACAAATGGCTAAGGTATAGGCTATAAAACATTAAGACATGAACAGGCTCAAGAGTATTTAGGGCTTGAAGACAGTTTGTCTTACAAAAATAAGATAGATACCTATCTATATGCATATATATAAATGACAAATAAAGGGTTTTGTTGTTTCTGGACTATTCAAAAGATACAGTGTTAATTTTTTTTTTTTTCTTTCAGAAATGAGGCCCATTTACTAAGAAAAATGCCTTACTGGCTTGTATCAGAGATGACATCCAACCTGGCACTGGCAGGAAATGAAGCCCACACAGATGCATCCAGAGGACAAACACAGCCTCTGGAATCACAGAGCTCAAGCACTGACTTTATAAAACACATTGGTCAAAGTACTGGTTGTCACTTTAGTGTGAGATTGGCATTCCTTTATGTCATAAAAGTATGTGTTAAAAACTTTATTTTACAACTTAACTAGAAGTACCACTACTTACTACTGTACTTGTTCTGCATTAAAACTGTTAAAGACCTGACCTCAAAGAACAGTCTCTAACTGAGCAGGCAGGAGGGAGGTCTGAGGGCAATCTCCAGCTCTGAAGGAGCCTCCACAGCTTGCCCGCTGTGACAGTTCATTCACATCCCAGGGAAGGGCATTCCTGCTGGTCCTCTCTACCATGCTTCCCACTGCCAAGCTCCTTAACACATTACGCAGGGTGTACTGCACTGGAGTAGTGAGTTTGGGGGGTTATCAAAGCTGTAACTTTCCTTTACTGGCCTGGACCTCGCCAACTAACCAAAAGAGCTATGAAGCACAGAGGTGCTAGTAAGGACTTGGAGTTGCCTGAAGTTCTAGATATTAAACATAAGAAAAGTCATGTCCATTTAAAACACACTTGAGAATTTATTTAGAGCAAATCAAAATAGAAAATTAAAGTCCTTCATTCCCACTAAGCTACTAAACTATAGAGTATCAGGAGAAATTCAGGATGTATAAGAAAACAGTATCTTGTTATGTAAACATGCTTATGAACTAATAGTTAACAAGGTCCCAGCACCTGAGGTCGAGAGACCTGCAGCTACTGTAGCAGAGGGAATTGCAGGGAGACCTGCAGCCACTGTGGCACATGGCCTCTGGGACTCTTAACACCATGGAGGTGAGGGTGGAAAAGGAAATGGCATACAGTAAAAAGCAACTACGATAATGTAAAAAGACACAGAAACTTCTGGAGCAAGGGATTTCTGGCTGGAAGAATCTATACATTTACAGGCAAATTAGATCTTGAAGAATGGAAAAGACAGATTTAATTATAGACTATATAAGAAAATCCAAAGCTAAGAGTAAAAAGAAAGAAAGGCTCAAAGGCAGGTAAACATGGAAGAAAGTTCTGTAAGATTGAGTACAATGAAAACAGAACAACGCTGCAAACGGGGCCATAGCTCCAGCTCTCCTGAATGCCAGGCTGCGAAGGCCGGGCACCGGCTGGCAGCTGGATAAAAGGTAGGAGGTTCTAAACAGGGCCCGGAGTGACAGGGAAGGAGACCACAGACTGAATCAGACAGCAGGGTGTAACAGCCTGATGCTCCACGGGCTGTGGGAAGGATGAGGTATTATGCACACAGAAACTGCTGCAGAAAACTCTGGATTTGAGGCTGGATAAATGAGCAACCTCAAGGTTTCCATTCACCATAATTTCTAAACATCAAACTTTTCACTTCTTGAGGAGAGCAGAGAAATAGACCTTACCTTAACAATATCCAGCCCTCCAACGAGCTCCCCCTTCACATACAGCTGAGGGTATGTTGGCCAGTTAGAGTACACTTTCAATCCTTGCCGAACCTAAAGAAACAACAGGAATGCTGAAACCATCCTACCAGATCCTACAATGAAAGCTAAACGAAACTCAAAACAAAACCCAGAACTTACTTCTTCATCTTCCAATATATCAAATGTTTCAAATTCAACACTACAAAAAGAAAAAACCATTTTAACAGGAAAACAGTTTTAAATAAAAATTGTAAAGCCTACTTGGTGTTTTTAAAATAGTCAAGAAAAGTAAACTATTGCTAACAAAATTTACCACTGACCAATAGAAATGATTCTGCTTCTTAATCTATCTGGTAATCTACACAATAAATCATCCCAACACATAAATTTATCTGGATTTTATCTAGCAATACTGGGTAAATGAGGGGTTAGCACAGTTTTCTTAAAGAACAAAGAAAGGGCTCTACAAAAATGACCAAAAGCATGCCAGTCTCCCCTTTCAACAGCCCACCACAGGAGTAAGAACAGAGCAGGCTTGAGGTCATAATTAAGATTAATATACTTTCTTCTATAAAATTATTACAATAATTTAAAGAAATTAACTTTTTTTTCTGTTAAATCTCTAAAGCTATACTGAGTCTGTTGTTTAGTCGACTACTTTCAATCCTCCCCAAGAGTTATGAATACTTTGAAGATTACTTTCCCTGTAACTTCATAGATTTGGATAATCTAATCTAGTTAAAAGTACAATTAGACTGCAGATTATAATTTTAAAAAGCAATCATGACATAGAAAATACATGAAAAATATTTGACAAACACAACAAAACACGTCAACTATCTCCAAGGAAGTGGTTTTGTTTTTAACCACAAAAATAAACAGCACTGTTCTCACCTGGCAGCTTCATCGCCAAGCAGCTGAGAATAAAAATCTGCTACAATTTAAATCCACTTGCCTCCCCTCTAAGATGCAGGTAATAGACCTTAATATGTGCCCATCAGTTTCAGATATTGTTTTTAAAAATACTTTAAAAAATTTTTAAACAGCACTGGCTACAAAATTCTATTTTGTTCTAACCCTCTAAACTAAAGCATTCGTATTATATAGAAGGAAAAAAACACAGCAAAAATAAGTATTTTAAAATAATGAATCAATGCAGACATTAAAACTAACAAAACATCAGTGGTAGAACTGAAAAGCTGAAACTGTTTAAATACACTATTTGAAAACAAGATTTACATACCTGGTACTATTCAATATTTCAAGAATTTGTTTGCTAAATCCACATTTTGCTTCCTAGATTTAAAAAAAAAATTTACATTTTATATATCCCAACTGTCTTGTTTGCAGCTAACAAATTGGTCAACCAATACAGCACCTGTCCAACATCAGCCACACCAAAGGTAGCCGACCTGGACAGCACCTGTGCCATCAGCTGCGCTGCATCTGCTCTGCTCCTGAGGCTGCTTCACGTTCCCTCTCCTTCAAGACTGACCCACCTAGACATCACCTGAGACATAAACCACAAGCTTACTTTGCTTTGTAACCTCTTATGATGACGTGTTCTAGTAGCTTATAATTTTTTTATGTTCAAAAAGTTTCCTCAATCAAACCTATATTTTCTATAGAAACTGACTTAATTCCATTCTTAATTTATACAAAATGATCTTAACTACTTAACCTTTTTGCCATAATTATGTTCCCAACTGGACTTTAATGCTCATCTTTATATTTTATCTTTGTATTACAGGGGAACCAAAATTTTTTGAGGTTATGGAATGTATTTTTCCATGCCACATAAAGCCCGTATTACAAAAATCTTGTGGAAATGATTTGACACCACATAAGCAATTCAAAAGTTCCAACAATATGGTTTCTATAATATATGAAATCTTTCTGGGCTTCCAGAAAAAAACAAAATGTTGAGAATAAAAATCTGCTTTAAACAATCATGAAGAAGAAAAACAGGCTAGGCATGGCAGCACACACCCATAATCCTAGCACTTTGGGAGACTGAGGCAGGAGGATCACAAGTTGGAGCCCACCCACAGCAATTTAGTGAGACCCTGTCTCAAAAAAGGCTAGAGATGTAGTTTAGTGTGAAAGCCTCAGTAACCCCCAAAAAAGAAAAAAATGTATCATTACTGAAAATTATATACAGATTATAATTACATAGTTATATATAATTATATAATTTATGTATAATTTGCAGTGATGATAAAGAAACTTTTTTTCTTTTTTTGGATAGGGCTGGGGATATAGCTCAGTGGAATAAGCGCTTGCCTAGCAAGCACAGGGTCCTGAGTTCGATCCCCAGTACCGCAAAAAAAAAAAAAACTGTCTTTTTTTGGATATTAGAGATTGAACCTTTGCACTGAGCTACAACCCTGGCCTTTTTTTTATTTATTTACTTTCAATTTGAGACAAAGTCTCACTACATCACTAAATTGCCCAGACTGAGCTAGAACTGCCCCAGCGTCCCAGATGCTAGGATATTAGCAGTGCACCATCATACTCAGCTTTTCTTCTGCTGATTTTTTAAAACACTGTACAATAAACCAGTCAAAGAACCTGGGACCTAACAGTGATTTCAACTTGCTGAAATTTATGTTACATTTCTTTTATTATTACTTACATTATACTAGTTTACATTAGTTAGTTATGTTAATCAATGAGTTTCATTAGGTTAGTCATATTAACTTCCACACATATTATGGCAACCAGATTCTTGTAATAGCCCTATGAAGTATTACTAAACCCATTTATGAAAAGAGCAAAGTGAAACTCTTTTTGGTTAACTCCCTTGCCCAAGGCATCTTGTCTAAGGGAGGTTTCCTCATTCCATCAGCCTCACCTTTCAAAGCATTCATTTATCTGCAAAGTAGGCCAAATCCTGCCCAGCTCTGTCTACTGAACAACTAGCAGAGAATTAAACAAAATACATCATAAATGACTATAGCTAGTTTTTGGAAATTTCCATTCCAATCTTACTCTGAAAGATAGTTTTTTTCACATTATTAGTGTGAACTTGATATTCAAACTGATGCAAAATCGGTACATACTTTCATCAAAAAAGCTACAAGAATAATCCTATCACAGATGAGAATTGTGGACAGTTTTACTCATTCAGTACACACATAAGGAGCACACACATGTCATGCCCGGGGTTATGTCCCAATAAGGATGCTTCTACTCAATGATTTACAGGCAAGAACCTATGCACTACCAGGTTCCCCTACACTATACTACAGTAACCTACACACTAAAACAAAGGGTAATGGAATAGCAACTAATACTGTAGAACCAGCAAAGTGTTAATAGTGTTGACCACGTTAGCTGACAAAGTTTGGCAGCAGAAAGAAATGCACCCTGCTGAGACGTTGATGATGAAGTCAAGCAAAATGCAGATTACTTTGTTAGATCTCCATAAGCACCAATTAAGGCCTGCATAACTTCCTGATACCACTACAGCTTCATTAGCTAAAGCTAGGAAAAAAAGATTTAACTGTCCCCTTGTTGCAGATGTTAACATCAAAAGAAATTACAAATAAAACCATTTTTGAGTTCTTTACCTGTTTGTTTCCTTTCATAAAGAGCATCACAGAAGCTTTATTTGTCAGCATTTTGAGCCTAAAGAGAGAAAATTGATATAAAATGGCTCAGCTTAATTATTAAACACCACTTTTGCTCCACTTCATGAGTAACATGCGTATTTGAGGGATAGCAGGATGATAGTTCACAGCTTTGAGTGGTATTAAACAAGCAAATGCATTGACATTTTCCTTTATTTCATTCTCTCCCTAAGCCACTGTAAAACACAATATAGCTTTTAAGGCAACGAATGTTCCTTCACGTTGCAATTTAAGCCTATCAACTCAGTACTAAAAAAAAATAATAATAACCAATTCAGTGAGGAATTGTCCAATAGGGGACCTACATATCGAGCCCATCCAGAATTTCTAGAACTAGATCTGTGAGCTCAGTTTCCGATTAGGACCCTAGGCACTGCTCTACACTCTATAATGCTCACAAAGGCACACCTGGAGGGACAAAGCATTACCTCTTAGAACATCAACTAATGCTAGCTCCTAAAATCAAATGCTCTCATTTTAACCTTATACTCAATATCTCAGACCATTCACAATCTAACTCCTGTCAGAAAATTTAATCAGCTATACTTAACTAGTCACAAATCTCAGGATACATCAGTGTGGGTACAACAGGTCACATCACCATGTTCTCATTCCACCAGTGCCATGGACAATTCATGTCTCAATCTCCTTACAGAGGAGCCAGAAATGAAATGCAGAGATCATATACAAGGCTTTATCCCCTACACTCCCAATAGAGGACAGTTAGCCTGTTCTCAGGAAAATAGCAGGAGACACAGAAACCTAATGCTGGCCCTGACTGCTCAGATCCAGAAACAACAGGCCACATTCCTGTCAAAATATGCATCATACGTCCATAAACTGCTTACAGAAGCCCTTTACAAGAGTATTCAAAATATACTGTGTTTCCCTTTCTATATAATTCTAGCCAGTTCTAGCACTGGCTATCTTTCGGTATCCAAAGGCCCAGTAGATTTAGAAACAGCGTATTAAGAAAATATAAAGCTTAATGGGAAATTTGATGGAGACTAAAACAAACAGCGGTGAGAATATATTCAAGAAACAGGAGGCAAATGCATTGTTAGCACATCCAGGCATATAAAAAGCACAGCTGGCTTTGCAGGCTGCAAAGCTGCTAGGACCCAAGGGCATCGCCAGGCTATAGGAAAGAACAAGTGAGGACACACAGACCAACAAAGAGAACATCATTTTCTCACTCAAAAGGCAGGCTGGGCAAAATCCTGTGAGAAAATGCATCATTAAAGGTCAGTCTGACATTCTAGGCCTACTTTATTAATTAAGGACAGACAAATGAGGTACTCATTAAACACTTTCAGAAATCCTCAAAATGTTAAATACCAAGAAAATTAGACGTTTACTTTACAAATTCAAACCTTAACTAAAAATGATTGATATTCTGGTGTATTTTAAAGTAAATTCCCTTTTTTAAAAGTATAAATTTGTAGGTATTATAATGAAAGTCCCTAACATCTTCCTAAACATCAAATTCAAAATTTCTGTAAGATAACCTCACCTAAAGCTGAGATTATGCCATAAAATAGCTCTCTATTTTCACAGCTCCAAACTCTGCTTGAATTTTAAGTATCCTTGTTTAGAAAGACAGGGACAAGTACTCAGAGCAGTTGCAAAGTGTAACACATAGATACTATCAGCTTTTCACACTCGGTTCTAATGTAGGATCGAGGCTACACACAAAAAAAACACAAAAGTGCTGTGCTTAAGCCAATGAGCAAGAACCAAAACAATAAGATCTTGCCTCTTAAACGCAGAGGGGAAAGCAAAACTTGGTCAATCTACTAAAACAATATTTCCATGAAAGCAGGAATATCTTCCACACAATTACTAAATTGATGCTACAATTTCTCCAGCCCAATTTAGAGATTCCCAAGTTTGCATGACCTGCAAACAAAATTATGACTCCCAGCAGGCAAAGATCAATTCCTTGATTTCCATACAGAAAGAACAATGCAAATTCTGAGGATTCAAAAACAATTTTCAAATAATAAATAGGTCAGTAATGGTATTATACATCTATAATCCCACCACTCCGAGAGGCTGAAACAGGATGATCACCCTGGTCAACTCAGTAAGTTAGAAGAACTTGTATCAAAAAATAACTTAAAAAGGGGATGGGAGCCAGGCATGGTGGCACATGTCTACAACCATGAACTCAGGAGGCTGAGGCAATAGGCTCTCAATGACTTCAAGCCCAGCTTGGACTACATACCAAAACCCAGTCTCAAAGTAAAAAAGGGCTGGGGATGTAGCTCAGTGTAAAGGTTCTCGGTTCAATCCCCAGTACTGCAAAAAATAGTAAAATAAAAATATTACATGGTAGTCTGTTTAAAATTTTGGAATACTTACCTTTCTTCTAATTTGGGAGTTTTGGGACAAATTGTATCTAGTTCTTGAGATGCTTCTAGCTCCTGAAATAAGCACATACATCGATTTAAGAAACATTTATTTCCAGGAGTGGTGGCACATGCCTGTAATCCCAGCACTCAGGAGGGGAGGCATGAGGATTGCTGCACGATCAAGGCTAGCCTGGGCTATAAGAAAGTTTAAGGCCAGCCTGAACTACACAGTGAAACCCTGTCTCAGAAAGACACACACAGGCACATACACACACACACAAGAAACATTAACATAAATCTCTTGTAGCATAATGTAGAATACTGAGCAGAAATGCTGTTTTCCCAGATTTATATTAGTAAATGTGTAAATTCTAAGAAATATGTATTTTAGATTTATTGCAACATTTTAAAAGGTTTACTCTAAATGGAATTTCTTTACAAGGCATAGACTTCTAACCTTAATTATATCAAGTCCTCCTATAAGCTCCCCAGAAACATAAAGCTGAGGATAGGTGGGCCAATTGGAGTAGGTTTTCAGCCCCTGCCGAACTTCTTCATCTGAGAAGATATCAAAACTGCTAAACTCAATATTATGTTTGTGAAGAATTTCCACCATCTGCTTGCTGAAACCTGCACACAGAAAAAGAAAATAAAGAACTTAGCATGTCTCATACACACAATTATAAATTAACTCATAGAATAAATTATCTAGTGGACACAGATGCCTGCCTCTATTTTGCCAGTAATTTAATTAGCATACCTGAATATAATATGAACAGAAAACAAATTCCAAAAAACTTTCACTTGACCTTTAACCGTAAGTATTCAGACATGACTTTTAAAAGCTGATGTACTGTGTATTTGTCAATTGCTCTTCAATAATAGAAACGGCGGGGGGTAGGTCAGTGAATAAAAAGCAGAGCCCTAAAGACCTAGCACCACTGGGAACACAGTATGAGGCAGGAGGCCCCGGGTGGCAACCCCTGTGCTTCCCCCCAGGCAGGGCATGGGCCTGGGCACCTTGCACAGCCCCTCCTATCTCTCCTATGCTGTGAATCTAGGAGAGTCAACTGAGTAGATAGAGAACTCTATGACAATTTTTTTAACCATTACTCCACCACACTGAAAACTCAATTGTGTATTTCCACTGACATTTTACTGCTTCTGGGTACCCACTTCAGTAGCTGAGTCCTCACCATCTGTAAGTAGGATAGATGAGAAATCAAGAAGGGATGTGCTGTTTCAGTCTAAAATGGGTAAAGCACATTCAATTTTAAACCTATCTTCTCTACTGTTATATATGAGCTGTCAATAAATTGATGGTATTCTTTGTCCTCTCGTCACTTGACAGTTTCTTTTCTAAAAGTACTTACATTCCCTAAAGTATGTAATATGATTTTTTTACTATAGTGACAATTTTATGTTCCATGCTTTTATTATACCTTTGTGACACATTTTTGTTCAGTATTTTTTTGACATCATCATCTTATGACATTAGTACTGAAGCGTAAGTGTGAATATCAGTCTTTTGTAAGTCTATTCTGTCTGAAGGATATCTTTCTTTCTAAAAGATAATTCTTACAATTTTTTCCAACAGTTTGAACCATCCTACTCTCAGACCTCACCATTCTTTTTTGTCATTTTCAGAAATAATCCATCCTTCAGATTTAAAATTCCTGTAAGACTTAACAGCATCGGTAATTATTTCTAAATAAAATCAAATCATAAAATTCAGCCTAAGATTAACTGCAAGAATAAGCTTTACATGATGTCATCCAAAAGCACATTTACTATAAAGCATGGATCTACAACTGAACTCCAAACATTTTCTAGATACGCAGTTTGTTGAGCTGAAGCACTTTCATTTATTTGTATAGCATATAAGTTGCTTTTCCTACAACTGAAGTGTTAAGTTCATGTACAGCCTGAAGTAAAAC
Source organism: Dinomys branickii (assembly GCA_004027595.1). NCBI lineage: Eukaryota > Metazoa > Chordata > Mammalia > Rodentia > Dinomyidae > Dinomys > Dinomys branickii. The sequence continues at coordinate 21,466 of PVLD010009908.1, read as the reverse complement.
ACTGATTCTAAAATTTTTCCATTCATCTGGGAGTTCATTAGTAAACAGCTAAGGGCTGATTGCTGATGGTTATTCTGCTGCCAATATATTAACTCATTTCTACTGTAACTCACTGAGAAAAAGCTTCATTTTAGCTTTAGGCAATTACATGCAGACTAGAAAGATTGATTGGTAGTGTTTCATTTTTAAGGGTTAAAGTGGCAGACTGGAAATGTTGTGCTTAAGGATAAAGTAGTAAAAAAGCTTTATTCTAATAACAAAATACACTTGTGAAGAAAAATGTATGCATGTTATAAAACTATTTAAAAGTAGAAAAATTGTGCTCAACTGCCATAAAAATCACCATTTCTACCATAATCATTTCTATTCATGACATGAGTAATAAGCCTAACTGACACATTTAATAACAAATAATAAACCCCTAAAGAATACTATACTTGATGTGTTTTTGATTCTGAACCCAAGAAGATGACTCTCACAGCAGCAAAAATGTCTATGGTCACACACATCCTGCTTTATTACAATCTCTACTGCAACAGTTACAATTCCCACCGGACATGGTGCTGCACACCTGTAATCCTAGCACTCAGCAGGCTGAGGCAGGAGGATCTTTTCGAGTTCCAGGCCAGCCTGGGCCACAAAGTGAGTTCAAGACCAGCCTGAACAGCATAGTAAGATCCTGTCTCAAAAAGACAGGAAAAAAAAAAATTCCAGGAACTTCACTAGTCTGCTAGAGGACTTAACATTCAATTTAGAAAGACAGGCATCTCAGTGCTCTAGAAACTTCCTCAAACATAAGCATCCTCTCTTTCCCTATCCTCACAAGCAACACAGATAGGGACAGCCCAACTCTTTAACTACTAAGACCCTGTCAAGATGTCAGGCTCACGATACACCATAGGATTATGTAGTTAACAGTTTGAAAGTAGTTAAGAAAGTAGATGCCAGGCATCATGGCACATGCCAGTCATCCTAGCACTTGGGAGGCTGAGGCAGGAGGATCTTTGCAAGTTTGAGACCAGCCTGGGCTACAAAGTGAGCTCAAGGCCAACCTGAACTGCATATCCAGAGCTTGTTTCAAAAAGACAAAAAAAAAAAAAAAAAAGGCAAAAAAGACCTGTGGCCTCTGCAGGCTCCAAGGCAAGATCTAAACACAGCTTTCCTGGATGTGAAATCTAAATGTTATTTACGCATATTTCTCTGATTAAGAGAAAGCAAGATGGCCTGGCAATTCCAACATCAAGCATAGGCACACCCCACAATGGATATCCAATAGGAACAAAGTGGTGTTACTGGTGTCAGTGCTTTCAAGGGGTAGTCTGTGCAAAATGAGTACTAGCCACTTGAGTTCAGAAGGTAAGATGACCTTTGTTTTTACAAAGGGGACTTGCTATATATACCTCTTCTCTAAAGTACCAATAGAGGATCAGAAACAATTCTCTCAGTAAGCAGGTTTAGAAAGGAATAAGAACGTAGCTTAAAGATCAAGACAGTCTGTCTATACAACAGAGCACACAAAAATAAAGGGAAACAGTCAGAGGAGAGCCAAGGAAGTGGCCGGATAGGGCTCAATGAAAACTGATTCTAAGTCCAACTGATTCTTAGTAGATACTTTATGAAAGATTTCAACACCCTAAATGATCTGTATGCTCTTCATTCTAGGTAGGAAGTCATGTAGGAAGTCATGTTGTAACAGAAAACAAAATACCAGGTAACATAACAAAAGCTTAGAATGGAAGACATTGCACTATTAAATCATATCCACTTAAAAAACTTTTTTATTACCGAAATATATCTTTTACTATCTGTCTAACACCATGTTCTTCAGATTGCTCTGAAATGTCTCAAAAGCTTTTTTAGCCTTCATTATTTGTATAATCTTCTAAATGTCACTCAGACAGTTAATATAAATTATTAGAAATACATCACAAATTCAGTTTAATGCAGTAACAAAAAATGACTGTTTCTAAGTTTACCTCTAATTTGCTTGAATAATCATTCACCTACACTGAAAAGGTCACCCAAACCTACCTCCACTCAAGCACCCCAGGAGGAACTAAAGGCACAAGGAGACACCCGAATTATACCCACAGTCACTGAGCAGGGACTGACTGCAGTAGCAGACCAGGCTGAATCTCACTCGTGAGACATCTCATCTACCATGCTTTCCACAACACCTTCCTCCTTTGCTGCCTAAGGATCCCTTCCTCAAGTCTCAATTTTGTTACTCGCCAATTTCACTATGTTACCATTTAGAAACGATAAAGACAATATGGCTGTGGGTATAGCTCAGAAGAATAGCACTTGCCTGGAAAGCACGAGGTCATGAGTTCAGTTCCCGATACCAAAAAAAAAGACAACATGGTGCTTAGATCCCAAAAAGGAGAATGCTGTATTGAGTTTACTAAGGATTAGCTATGTATAACCTGTCATACAAATTCACCCACATTTTATAGCCAGTTCTCCTGTACTACTAGAGACTTAAATGACAGTATTATAGGCTACGCCATGAAGCACCAGAAACAATTTTCATGCCTAATGGAGGATGAGTTTGAAACACTCAGAACCCTCATTAAATACAAAATAATACAAACACATATAAAGCTACCTGGACTGCTTGTTTCTACATTAGTTAACTCCAGTAGAGACTAAGCCTTGCAAACCACAAGTAGCACGCATTATCTAACACAGGAGATACCGGCCAGAAATTTTTTAGGCAGAATTAAGAAATAAAGGAATAATTTCTTCATCTTTTAAGATAGATTTTATCCTGAAACTTTATTACAAAAAGTAGACTTTTTCATAATTTAATATGTAACTTCATAACCATATAGGGAAGAATTTAGAATTAAATTTATATTGGAAGCTTGGCTATTTTTATAAAGCCACACTGGACATGCAGTAATCATATCGATAGCACACTCAATTTTATTGCCACCTATCTTAATAAATTCCCTTTTGTGTAGTTGAAACAAATACTCTTAGTCTCAACAGTATCATCAAAAGGCATAAATGCTCAATTATGCAGCATAATAATGTTGCACTAGGAACAGTAAAAAGAAAACAACATAAACCCAATACCAGAGGGGTCAAATAACTCTAAAACTCACTTAAGGACAAAATTACAAACATCCATGTATATAGAAAATAAGGATAACTATAATCCAAGATTCAGGAATCTCTAAATTACTGTAAGCTATAAACTGGAAATGACAGCAATGAGTAAATAATGCAACCACTGAACAATGATAACAGGCAAGGCAAAAGTGCATAGGGTAAGAACAGTAACACTATGAAAATTCTGCAAACTTTTAAATTACTAAATCTGAACAAGGTGAAGGAAATGAAGCTACCAAGAAAGAAAAGTGTTAAGAGCAAAACTGCACAGGCAAAAAGCCCACTGACAGAGACAGCAATATGACAGCTGACGTAACAGCTGGAACCCAACCCCAACTTGGCTATGAGATAACCTTAGGCGAGCAGCCTTCCTTTCTTTGAGTCTGAAAACTTGTACACAAAGCAAAGATCCTCACTGAGAACCACAGGACAGGTTGGAAAGGGTAAGCCCGTCTTAACTGCACCCTGTACTGGCAGAGCACCCAATTTGGTTTACATATCTCAAGAGTACTTTCTTACCGCAGCGTGGTTCTTGAGGAGTTCCTTTCATGAACAACATGCAGGGAGCAGCATGTATTAACTTCTTCAGGCGAAGGTTAAGATCTTCTTTAAGATACTCATTAGCACTGGGTGGGAAGGAGCTGCTAGAAGCATGTCGCTGAACTTTTTTGGTCAACTCTGGGGCATGTGCTCCATCTAATCGGTCAATTTTCTGAGAATTCTAAAGTTCAAAATGTTATTTAGAATACATGTGGAATTCCTTCATAATCTCTGTACTATAGACTCAAACTGTAAAAAGCACAAAGGTCTAGTCAAATTTTAAAGCAGTCAATACTGTTACTAGAGAATTGGAAAAAAAAAAAAAAAAACCCTGATTACCAACTGTCTACATTGCATCTCATTTTAGAAATACATAATTTCCTTTTTTCTTCTCTTGAGAACATATTAGAAAAATGTAATATCTCAAAGTCAACCCAGATGAGAGTCTAACCTAAAACAAAAAAGATTTCCCCCACACTAGCTGGGGTGAATCTATTATTAAATATAAATGAGGAATTTGGAGAACTATGGTTAACACCCATGGATGCCTTGAAGCATAGATTTGCACTGGCCTGCTAAACAAGTCATTAATCAAACCAGAACCAGCCAGATGTTTCATAATATCCAGGCATATGCCCTAAACAAAAAAACTTCTGATCCAACTTAGGGAACACTGGGATCTACAGTCAGGGGTTTTAATTTTGTCAAGAAGCTCCAAATCTAACTGCTGGTCCTCCAACATCCACAGCAAACAATGGACATTGTCCCCCTTATCAGCATCAGTGCAAAAAACAGAACAGTCAGAAAAAAGGCCTCACATAGTGGCACATACCTGTCATCTCAGCACTCTGAGACGCTGAGGGAGGACTGCCAAACCCAAACCCGGCCTACACAATGTAGCAAGACCTAGTCTAAATTTTTTTTTAAAAAGAGCTAGGGCTATAGCTCAGTGCAAAGGCCCTGGGTTCACTCTCTAGAACCACAAAAACAGAGAGGGAGGAAAGAAAAAAGATACAAGGCCAAACCAACCAAATGACTCGAGTTCAGGGATTACGAAAGAGGGTAACAGAAACAATACCAGCCCATAAGAGGCTGCTGGTCTCTTGTACCACCTTTATTCTTACCTTGAAAAACAGAAAGGTGGGAACAGAAATAATTTCATATTTTTCAGATATTTCAGGAACTGCTTCAGCTTCCAACTTTAAAATAGAAAAATTCAAGCTTGATTATTATAAAGTTCATTTTAACTATTTCAATATGTAAATCAGTTTCACATGCATTATCCCTTCAAGTAGCTGGTGTCTTTAAAGAGCACAGCACAAAAGTTTATGACACATTTACATTTAAATGAGACTCACTGGGCTGGCATGTCATCCATGGAGTCTGCAGTGTCAAAACAGGTTCAGAGGTTTTTATTTTGTTGCACATTTCAAAAGATGCCTGGAGGCTGTGAATAAAATTTTTGGTGCACTAGTGACCTAGTAAATTTTCAATCATATGCAGCTACTACTATATTGAAATCCATAAATCACTGACCCCAGTTATGTCATGATTACAGTGCTTATTTTCTGCCCACAGCAATTCTTGCTGTTTGCTCTATTGACTAATTTCAAGAGGCAGTACATCATGACTGACAGTTGCAGCCTTCTGCAAATTATGAAGCAAAAAGGAGTATTTCTTCAATAAACTATTGATGTCTGATAAATTTTACTTTTAACTCCTGCAAGACTGCTGGACACAAAGCAGATCTCTTGCTAAGTTACCTGCTGTCAGGTCTATTCTTACATGAAAATCATTTTAAGATTACTGTGTTCTGTCTGACACTTTCCTAGAGACCCTCAAATAAGGTATGAAATGCTATCTCACACATCGATTTAAAACATTTAAAAATACAATTTCTAATTAGAACACAATTACTATAAGCTATTTATGTAGCTTTATAAACAATATGCTTTGAGAAAACCAAGATTATATTTTTCTTCTCACAGGACTGTCAATTTAATAAAAACTTTTTGAAATCAATAAAATCTGTATTCACATTATACCTACAGGAAATAAAACTTATTGATAAATCATATTGTTAAAAGTGCTTAAAATATATATGCTGAATTTTTTCAAGAGCAGATTTCCACTGGGCTTGAAATACTATTTTTACCTACAGCCTTACCCGGTCACATTATATCTACCAGAATTAACCCTGACAATAGCAAGCAGTCATTTGTCTTTGGTTTTTATCTTTCACCTTATGTATTTTTAAATACTTGCTTTTTTCCTTAGAGAACTATTTTTGCAATAATGTTTTTAATTATTTCCATCTTTTAAAATGTATCTGTTTGAGGGGCTGGGGATATAGCTCAGAGGAATAAGCACCTGCCTAGCAAGCGCAGGGTCCTGAGTTCGATCCCCAGTACAGCAAAAGAAATAAAAATAAAAATAAAAATAAAAAAATTTTAAAAAAATAAAATGTATCTGTTTGAAAATTCTATAAATCCAGTATTAAACTAACATCAGCTGTCCAATAATCTGAAAAAAGGGCAAAAGGAAAAGCACTTTGAAGCACCTATTTAGAACAGACTTCTAAAGTCTTAGAAATGTTTGTTCTATTTTTTTTCACATACCTAATTCCATACTCAAGACCAAAGGTAACTATGAAAGCTACGACAAGAGCATACTCACAATGCCACCCTCCAGTTCATTTTCTTTCTTTTCAAATAACATCTATGCACGTACGTTATAAACTGGGTTTTGTGCTAGGCTCACTAAAGATCTCTTCCTTCAGCATTACTAGACTCCAGCAAAAAAATAATACAAATCTATAATCAGGCAATAAATAGAAACAAGGTAACAATGGTCTTAAATGGAATGGAACAGCTAGCATCCTCACACATACAAGAAATTCCTAACCAAAACAAAATGCTTTTTAAACCTCATCTCTTCTCATATTCTGGTTGTTTCCAATAGGGTCCCTTCCAGACAACTCTTCTTGGAAACAAATGACTAGCAATTCCTGATGAAGCTAGAAAGCACAAGTGCCTCCCCTCAAATCAGCTCCCACAACAGGAGATCCTTCTAAAACAAAGGCAGTGGTAACAGACAAATTCTCCACTACTACAACAAGGGATAGGATTAACACTAAAGGCCTACATTGCTCCAGAATCCAGAACATCAAATATGTATGAAATCTCAGGCCTATGCAGAGAAGGGGATTTAGCTCAGTGGTAGTGTCCTGCCCTTGGAAGTCAGAATTCCAGAGCTGGCCTCAGATCGGGAGTTACTCCATCAGCTCCTTGGTCCTCTAGCTTCGAGAGCTGGACTGCACGTTCCCACCAGCTTCCAGAGAGCAGATGCCAGGGCTTTTCAGTCCCCATAGTCAGGTGAGCTGATTTCCATGGTAAATCCCCGCTCGTGGGGCTCTGTCTCATTCTGTACATCCCACTGGCTGTCTCTCCCCACAACCTGGATTAATACTGCACGTGGCCAAAACACACTGTGAGGAAGTCGCAGAGCTCAGAAAGAAACTAATCTTGTTTGACTACAGAACTTTTCCTTTTTCTACAACTACAATCAAAAGAGAGGACATTCTAAGGATTGGGTTTACACATGTCCTTACAATCAACCAAACATGAACATTTCCAGAATAGAATCCACAGAATGCTTTTGACAGAAACTACTTACTTCTCATCTCAAGACTCTTTAAATTCTGGATGGTTACTACATAGTACACACGTGTCTGCGAAAGGGTTGAGAGAGAGGAGGAGGCATATGCCAAGTCGAGGTGGGGACTCTCTCTACTTCAATTTAATAAGGCCATCAAAGACTGGAAGACAATATCAGCTCACAGCTACAATTTACTCTATGCCACACTATTCCCAATGTTTCACGTACTGACTCATTTAAATTTCACAATAACAGGTACTGTGATTGGATTCACTTTACATAGAGTGATTGTAGAGAAATTTACAAATTAAACAGCACATATGTCAAATTTATGGTCTCAAAATATAAAGAACAAAATAAAAAATGTAACAGCCAGTAGGAGATCCTTCTCAAACAGAGATCAACAGATGGAAGTGGGGAGGGAAAGAAAAGAAGGAGATAAAGAAGAATTAAGATGCGTTATGTACACACACCAACTCCCCACAAAAAATGCAAACATGAAGCACTTCAAAAATGTACAAGTAAAACCAAACACCTATCTTATACTGAATGTGCAACAAATCACTGAATTACTAAGAAAAAAATTAAATAGCATAAACTATCTTCTAACATAGCTGCCTATCTCAGAATAATAAACTATAGATTCCCATGTTCTAAGAAGCAAAAAATAAAAGTATATAAATCACCTATACTCTTAACCTTTTATTATAAATTACAGTAGACATAAGACAGTACAGCAGCTACTATATAAACAAAATTAACACTAGACACAAAATAGTATGAAATCTCACCAACCTGCTGGGTGGTAAATCTGACTGAGAATTTTAGTACTGAAGTACATGAATGAAAAACAGCAGCAAAAACAGGACGGACTTAAAACAGACTGGATCTGATTTGTTCCTCAGATATACCCACTGCAACTTTTCCATCACAGACAAACTGATGTTTGTCCTTCTTCCCATCTCCTTTACCAGATACTATACTCTGAAAGATTCTATTGAATAATTAAATGATAAATGTATATTTCCATTTGAAATAGTATTATATATAATAGATTATATTATTTGAAGAGAAAAATCATTTGACATTTTAAGTAGTTATTTAATTTTATTCTGAATCAGTGTATCATTTCTACACAACTTTTTTGTGGGTAGAACTGGAGATTGAACACAGGTCTCTACACTGAGCTATGCTCCCAGCCCTTGTAATATATTGCATTGCATTGTACTTTTTGAAACAAGGTCTCAGTAATTCACTAAAATGACCAGCTTGGGCTGGAACTTGTAAGTCTCCTGCCTGTCTCCCAAATGTTAGGATCACAGGCACACACCACCATGCCAAGCTTCTATACAACTTTTAGTAACAAAAATAATTCAGCTATCTCTTCTAATTCCTCGGAGGCATGCAAGCCACTGGAAGGGCCCAAGCACAGTGGTACCTCAGTTCACGAACTTAATTCTTTCCACAATTCTGCTCACAAACTAAACTGAACAAAAACTAAATCAAATTTCCACACAAGGTTAACATTGAACATACCGAATTTGATTCTTGTCCAAATTCAATTCTCCACTAAACTTGTGGAAAGAAGTTCATGAACCGAGGTACCATTATATCAGGATCCAACCACATAGGGCAGCAATTCAGGTTGGTGGGGACATAACCTTTCATAGACATGGTACCCAAAGAAGCATCAGTACATTTCAGTCATAGTAACAGGACAGGGAACAAAGGACTCAGATGCAGTAAATATAAAAGGGCCTGCCTTTCAGCATTCAATTCCAATGAGCACAAACTACTATACTCTGACCAAAAATGTGTGACTAACTTTTCTAAGCTGGTATTTTATTGTAGCCTACAATATAAGATTGTTGATAGTCACATCTTACAATTTGTTTAAAATATCTTCAGATCACTTATTTGAATGACCACAAACTTCAAATCTTTACTCCATAAGTTAAAAAAGACAAACTACTGCATCATTTAAAAAGAATTAAAAGGCAATAGGGGAGATGGACATGGTAGGACACACCTGTAGTCTCAGCTACTTGAAAGGCTAAAATAGAGGTTCACTTAAGTCTAAGAATTAAGCCAGGCATGGTGTCACATGCCTGCGCACGCCTGTAATCCTGGAACTCAGGAGGCTGAGGCAGGAGGATCATTGCAAGTTCGAGACCAGCCTGGGCTACAAAGTGAGCTTAAGGTCAGCCTGAACTGCATAGGGAGACCCTATCTCAAAAAAAGACAAAAATAAACGACAACAACAAAAAAGTCCAAGAATTAAGAGACAGACTTGGTCTCTAAAGGCGGGGAAAGGACAATCCAACACTATTTCTTTTTTTTTTTTGCGGTACTGGGGATCGAACTCAGGACCCTGCGCTTGCTAGGCAAGCGCTTATTCCACTGAGCTATATCCCCAGCCCCCAACACTAATCTTATATTCTGAACAAATCTACGTGCCCTCATACAAAAGAAAGCTATTTTCAAATAAAGTACATGGCTCTCTCACTGGAAAAGGCCAATGATTCCTCATATATTTTAGTTTTCATATGCTCTCTAGTTTGGCAAAAGTATCTTTTGATTTCCTATCTTACAAGCTCCATGCAACCATCTTTTTCCTTAGATGACATCTACTGAAATATCACAGAGTAAATTTCTGGAAAGTGATGGCTCCTGGAAGAATAAGCAATCTTGCACCACTGCCATCCCAATGAACAGCAGGTGCAGTCAGGTTCAAGTATCCCCGACAACACTGAGGGTTTCCAATCCTTGGCTCACTGAGATACTTAACCACTTGAACAACTTAAAATCTCACTGCCAAGTCTAGAACCAATGTAAGCAGTAACTCTATAGTCTCTTTGAATAAATCATTCAGATGCAGCTAAGAACAATGTGTCACCTAAACCAGTAACATTATACATATAAAGCAGACTTCAAACAATTACCATCACCTTGATTAATCTTATGATTGAGATGTTTAATCATTCATTTCACTTGTAATCATTATCTTTTATCACTGACCAAACATGCAGTTTTAATGTTCCCGTCTATTATTTATATCGGGCATTTTAAGGTTACATTCTAAGGTTAATTCCACATTTCATTAGAATCTTAAATAAGCCCTTAAATTTTAAAAAGCTAACTATTAATATTTGCTCTTATCTCCATAAGGAAACACAGACAGAAAAGATTCATACATAATTTATGCAAGTAGTTATGTATGGGGAAAGACAATAGAGTTTACAGGGAAGGCATGAGGTATGTACCCTTCTACATTGGAAAATGTACCCTTCTATATTGTTCGGATTTGAGCTATCAAAGTATAATACCTATTCAAAATAAGCATCTATATCACAACTATTCATAAATTCCTACAATCCTGTCTAGTGAAACTATGTATTGTCTCTAATGTTCTTTTAAATTACTGTTTTCTTATTCCTTTCATGATTTGACCAATCTTCTATACTTACATCTGGCAATGTGAGCAACTTTGTTGAAGATAACAATATATAACAACCACTGTTAATCCCTATCATTTGGTTTGAAACCCTGCATCACTTTTAATGTCCTTGTATTGTTTTGTTTGTATTTTGCTACTGGTCTTTTTTTTGTACTATTTTCTTGAAAATAAAAAAGTATGCATCTATATAACAGCTGCTTTTAAAATATTTATTACTTACTATACAAATGAATTAGCTTGTCAGAATTTTGTGCTTTCCAGTTGTTATATAAAGAAGCATACATACAAATAGCTCATGTCATTTTTAATACCATATAAGAGTATATTTATAGCATGTATATAATCCCATATGACAAGTATACTTACCAACATGTACTTTTAACTCACAAATTCTGGTTTTAAAAAACAAGACTTTGCCAGGAGTATAGCTCAGTGGCATAAGCTCCTGACAGCAAAGAACAAGGTCCTGAGTTCGATTCGCGGTACAAAAAAAAAAAACAAGACTTGTTTTTTGTTGGTTTTAAATCATAGGATTCAGGGCTGGAGGTACAGCTCAGTGGGCTAAGTGCTTGCCGCTGAGCACTAGGGCCCTGAGTTCGATCCCCGGTCCCGGAAAAAGAAAAAGAAAAAGAAAAAATAAAATAAAATAAAATAAAATAAAATAAATCATAGGATTCAGACTTCTGAATACAGGATCCATCTCCTTTTTAAATGATTCATTATTCTCAACTCATACTTTAACCTTGTTGCTTAAACCCTGGTATTCAGCTGCTATGAACCCTGACTTTGGTACTCAGTGTGTTTTAACATAAAAATTTTGTCCCTGAACTCACCATTTCTTTGGTACTCCACAAAAAAGCTAGAATTTGTTGGTGTCAATTGCCTTGTGAGTCACTATACTTTCCAGCCAAAACAATTTGTTTAGTACTTGTCCTTTGGGGGACTTGTCACACACCTGGAACCAACTAATGGTGAGTACCAAGGTATCACTGTACTACATCCTGAAGGATGGTACTAAATGTGCTAAATCAGGGTGAGCTAAGCCCATGGTCACGTCCATCGCTTTCCTAGTACCTATCCACTTGAGATATCAAAATATAGAAGTATGCAAACCAAGTGACAAAGGAAGAGACAGGGATGTAGCCCATTGATAAAGTCTGTGCTTAGCATGCATAAGGCCCTGGGTTTAATCCCCAGCATCAAAAGAAAGATTTTCAGGCTTCCCTTTTCCTTTGCATCTTAAACAGGTGAGGCAGATTTTCAGTTTCCCCCATAGATTTGCATTTACCCAGTCCATTATGGCAATGTCCCTGTTTTCCCCCAGTATCTAGCATCTTGTACAAATTCCTTCTAGAACCATCTCCTATATCAAACCCAGCTTTTCAATGACATGTCTTATTAATACTATGTCCCAAATCCACAATTACCCATAGTGAATTATGTAGTCTACTTTTGCTCTCAAACCTATCAGCCCTTTGCCTATCTCAGTATTTCCCATTCACATACATGTTAAAGAAAATGTGATTTTCATACTATTTGAAAATTACAAAATTACTTAAGATTTTTTAAGATTAATTAATGTAGAAATAAAAGATCTCAACATCAGGTATAAATATGTGGAGTTCTACTTCACTCCTTCACATTAGTTAAAATCTAGTTTAAATCAGAAATTCATAAAACATGTAACACTGAAAATATAATACCTTCACAAATGAAACTTGAGGGTGTTCTTTAGCTAACTCGGCCATTACATCGTTCATTTGTACACATTGTGGAGCCCATGGTGCCCAGAAATGGACCACAAGGAGGGACCTGCAAATCAATAAAATACATTTTTTAAAAACAACTAACCTTAGAAATAAAAAAAAGTATGTAGATTAAATTCTACTACCAACAAACCTTTATAAGATTTCAACTATTTTGTACTAGAAATTTTGCTGTTTCAGCAGCCTAAAACAAAAACTACTGTGCAAGATCTTGAGACTCCTTAAGATGAATTAGAGATAATGATATTTCTTGAGTTAAGACTTAGCTCATGTATAGTGATTCTGAATAACCATCCATCTTAAATAATATACATTTACCAACCATATTTTCAGACCCTTCAGGATAGTGAAAACTAAATTTCTGTATCAGAGACACAATGTGAAAAATGTAGACATACTATTACTATTAATGTATTTACTTTTTAAATATGGTATGTGATCAAGGGGCAAAATTGTGACCAAAGGAATACTAATAAAACACTGAAAATGAAGGGGGGAAAATGTTGTAAGTGAAGGCACCAGCAGAAAACAGAAAAAAAAAAAGGGAACTGCTTTTCACAAAGACATAAATGATTTTTAAAACATTTATAGTATGAGCAAACAGAATAATGAGCTAATAAATTTAAGGAACCTCAGAAAATCAGTTCAGGACTGGGGATAGCGCATTGGCACGGTGCCTGCGGGAGGGGTGGGGGCTTGGATCTTGAGCCACACAAGGTGGCTCACACCTGTAATCCTAGCAGTCGGGAGGCTAAGACAGGAAGATTGTTTGAGGTCAGCTTGGGTTCCAAAGTGAGCTCAGGGCCAACCTGAACTGTATAGCGATAGCCTGTCTCAACAAAAAAAGAAAAGGAAAAATCAATTCAGTTTTGTTGTTCAGGTTCTTGCTATGTAGTCCAGGTTAGCCTTGAACTCACTATGTAGCGCATGACGGTCTCAAACTCAAGGTAACCTCCATGTCAGCCTCTGGAATGCTGGGATTACAGGCATGCACCACCACACCTGGCAGTTCAATTCCATTTCATAGAATTCTAGATTCAATATAATCCCCCGCAAAAAAAATCTAAGAAAAAAATGTTATATCAAGGAAAGAACATGGACAACTAACTGAGGTTAAGAAAAGTAGTAACAAATCTTAAAAGCCAATAAAATAATGCAGGTGAGAAGAGTGAGCCCACAATAAAATGTCAAGAATATGGAAGCACAGAGGGGCAGGAGAAGAGGTTCAGGGACAGAAGGGCCAGGGTTTACTGACAGAGGAGGCATAGTCTAAGGCTGAGTTCCTGTTCTGGCTTAGGGACTAATAGCTAGTGGTGGCACTAGACCTGAAATCCTAGCCTGTCAACCTAGGAGGAAAAGAAGTCTAATGGGCTATTAGTATGAGTATGATGACCAGAGAGGGCTTAGAGAAGATGTCTATGCTTGGTCTACAGATCTAGGAATCAAGAAATACAGGACCTAAAGTCAGTACCCTAGGACAGTACTGGCAAACCTGTTAAGAGACCAAGTGCCCAAACTGCAACCCCAAACCCACTTATTTATCTCAATGTGCCAACATTGCAATTAAACCTGAATACTGAGGTTTTAGTCTAGAAGAAACAAATCATATATTAACATCTTTTGTCTTAAAAGAAAAAATAACATGGGTGCCACAGGTTCATCACCAATGCCTTAGGGACTCGGCAACATTAAGCAGGTCAGACGGAGGAGGAAGAAGGTTAAAGCTTAAAGCATCTTACAGAGAAAGGCTTGGTAATACATGCCTGTAATCCCAACACTCTGGGAACCTGAGTCACGCCCAGCCTGGGCAGCTTAGAGACTTAGCAAGACCACATCTCAAAATAAAAAATAAAAAATAAAAAAGGGCTGGGGGCTCTGTGTTCCTCAATCCCCACTTCCACGCACACAAAAAGAAAAGGTCTTACAGAAGTCAAGAGAACAGTGTCAAGAAGGAAGGAGTGGTGACCATTAGCAGCAAGAAAGGGCAACACTAAGGCAAACGCTGTCCAAGTGAAGTCAAGGCTACTGGAAGCATGTGTCAGATTGCAGCACACAGAGTGAATTAAAAGTGAGGAAGAAGAGACCGCTAGAAATCTACTTGACGGTAAAGGATACAGCTCAGCAACACAGCACCTGCTCGGCAAGCGCAAGGTCCTGAGTTCAGTTCCCAGTACAAACAAAAAAACAAAAAACCAGAAATCTACTTGAAACTTGTGCTGGAAATCTATTTGAAAAAAATGCAAGGAACTCTTTATATGCTTACTTTGTTCAGGATCAGTACAAATGGAAAAGGAGAGGCTGAAGACCTGAGTGCATAAGAATACAAGGCTTGCAAGGTGGTAGGAACTTAAGACCAGAGAAGGGCAATGCCATTCTGGTCAGAAGCAAGAAAGTAAGACTATGTAAGGCTACTTAGTATGAGTAGGCATAATGAATGAGTATGGGAGAGGAGGGCCCTCAGGCATAAGATACCTGGAAATTTTCTCTCAGGTACAAAGGTCCACAGCCTAACTCATAATAAAATCCCCACAACTGGGAAAAAGTTTCACACACTCATACAATAATAAAGTATAACTCAGTCATAAGAAAGGAACTTTCACCAGGTCAACAGACAAATCTTAAAAAATACTGAGCCTAAGATGCTATACTTAAAAGATCTGGACACACAAAAAGTAAATCCTCTTCTCCAACCCAGAACTCATGGTTCAGTATGAAGTTCTGAAACACAAAAAATTATGATATCTAAGGTGGTTTAAAGTGATGGAGACTTTAACAACCACAAAGGTTTGTTTCAAACCAAACAGTGGATAAATAAAAAGCTCCCTCTGAGGAAAATGTGTTATATTTAGTCTAATTTTTACGTTGACATGATACCTTAAGATGACCTTTTTTTAAAAAGGTTTCTATCTTGAGAACATGTCTAGAGTGAGAATATCCCACAAAGCTGTACTATTCTTGAGTGTGATCATTGAGGAACAAACATGATGTAGGTCATTCATCTTTATGGGGGGGTATCAGAAATTGAGAAACAGGCAGATTCACCTACTCTAAAAATAACCCTAAAGTAAACTGCTTTAAGAAAGTAAATCCCAAATATTCTTTTTTTTTTCCAAATATTCTTCATGGGGAATTTTGAAATTGTTGTCAGAATAGCCATAATTCTTGTAGTGATAAAAGAAGCTAAATGTGCCAAGATTATCTTGAGATATATTATGACCCAAGCTTTATAAGATGGAAATCACAAAATGGAAATTCCTTAAATAAAAATAAATGAGAGGACAGGACAGGAAATATATGATTCTATCCACATAAAGTTCAAGACCAAGGAAAAGTAATCTATAATAAGACAAAGCAGATCAGTGGCTGGAGAAAGAGGCTAAAAAATCTTCTGAGGCTCTATTTTGTTTTAAATGATGGTTACTGGTATGTATACATTTTATCTGACAATCAAATTTTGTGCACTTTATTTTAGACATAATAAACTCAATTTGTCAAAGTTGGAATACCACTTTTCACCAAATTGACAAGATTTTTAAAATCATAATATTCAATGATAAAAAGGATGAGAGAAGCACTTTCATATACTATAGATACAAACTGAAACCTTTCAGAAATTTCACACACATATACAGGTATCTATCATATGAAGAACTGAAAAAGAATTTAGACAAAAAACTGGAAAAATCTAGTATTCACTACTATAGTTTTATTAATAGTCGTGACAATATAAAGCCATTAAAATCCAATTTGCAAAGATTTTTAATGCCATGGAAAAATGTTCACAGTATGGTTACATTGTCTAAATTGAAGTAACAGTGCACCCCCGTAATCCTAGCTACTTGGAAGACCAAGGTAGAAGGATCCCAAATTCAAGCCTAGCCTGGGCAACGTAACAAGACCTCATCTCAAAAAAACAAGGTTTCAGAATGTCACTCCATGGCAGAGTACCTCTGGATTCAATCCCTAGTACCACAAAAACAGACACATAAAACAGGTTACCAGGCTTTGAAACAATATGAGAGCCCAAAGAGACAAAACATAAAAGAAGTACGCACACAGAGCCAGAAATCATTTTCAGCTCCTACTACCACTAGCATGGCTCTGAGGAGCAATTTAAGTTCCCTAAACTCCACATCTGTGAACAGTAGTATCTAACCCCTGGGATGTTGGAAAGACCAAGCAAAAATATAAAAGTTCTTTAATAGCTTCAAAGCGTAACTGTAATGTTATTTTAAATTATCACACTATTCACATTTTAGATGTCTACATTTTTTTCGATTAACCATACAATGCTCAATGTAAGAACATATATCTGAAACAAAACAAGTATGATGCCATCCACTTTTGGGTTCCATGCAACAGTGTTCTCTCCATCTTCCTGGATACCCCAATATGACTAGTACATTGTTTGAGGAAAACCGCAAGAGAAGGACTAGGTTGCAATCGTCAATCAGGTGATTTCAGACCATAATATGAGCCTTGGTGCGCCATCGGTAAAATAATTAGTGCTCACTAAATACTTTTTCTATTATTACAGTGTTCTACTCCAGTTATTCAGCTACAGATAACATTACCTTTTTTTTTTCTTTTTGAGACAGCGTCCCATTTTGCAGTTCAGGCTGACCTTGAGCTCACTTTGTAGCCCAAGCTGGTCTGGAGCTCACAACAATCCTCCTGCCTCAGCCTCCCAAGTGCTGGGATTACAGACATGTGCCACCACACCCAGCAACACTACCATTTATTAAACACCATCATACACTAGACTCTTCAAGCATTTTACAAATGAGCAAAGCCTCTTAATTAATCTGCAAAATGGAGATGAATATCTCCATTGTATAGACCAGCTGAGGTTTCCGTAACTTATACGTACATCTGATTAAATGACTTAAGCAAAAAAAAAAAAAAAAAATCCAATTCATCAAATTCTAAAACTGAGATGCAATGATTTGGAAAGTAGATTTAAAACAATTAATTATATTAACACAAGTTCTACTGAAGATTCTTAAATGCTTCCATTTTCATAGAAAGCAGAGTATCTTCCCCAGGTCTCACACATCATTTTGCATGTGTTCATTTAGTCTAGGCACTGTGGAACAGTATGTGTCTCAAGTATAGGCCAGTGGCAAGAAAGGTATTTAAACTTTTACTCATTTAGGAGTGTTTAAAATTCAAAGCATAACAATCCCCAGTCCCGCCAAAAAAGAAAAAAAAAAAAAAACATAAAATTCAAAGCATAAAAACGAATGTGAGGTTGGGTGGAGCAGTGCACGCCTGTAATCCCAGCACTCCAGAGGCTGAGGCAGGAGGATCCATGGAGTTCAAAGCCAGCCTGGGCTACAAAGTGAGTTCAAGACCAGCCTGAACTGCAGAGTGAAACTCTGTCTCAAAGAGGCCAAAAAAAAAAAAAAGGAGTGAAACACAAAAAAAATTCCCAGATAACAAGTTCAAAACGTTTATTAAAAGCAGCTCCACACAAGTCCTAATTATTTCATGAAGCCACTTCTGTTGTTCATAATTTTGTTACCTAACAATGTGCGGATAAGTGTCGTTTGAATCAGAATCGAGTTCTATCAGTGAGTAAACGTCATCCCTTCCTTAAAACAAACAAACAAACATTTTCTAGATAAATCTTAAATGCCAAAAGAGATAGGTTTATTGTTTAGGGCTGGAAATTTAAGGTGGCTTCAGACATGCTAACTAGAAGCCCCACCACCGATCAACACTCCATCCCTAAAGGGCTGTTTTCACAACACTAACTTCACCACCTCCAGGCTGCACAGGAAAGCATAAGTCACTTCAATAAACTGTCACACCACCCCAGCCACCCACTTGCTCCTTACTAAAAGTACCAGGGGGCAACAGGTATTGTCTCCAGCCAGTCAGGTATCGCAACACTTCACCCGAATCATCTCAATGAACACTCACAACTATCGGGAGATTGGCAGTAATCCATTCTGAGCCTGTTAAGAAACTTACCCAGGGTTTACTTAAGTGGCTGCTTTTAGGACTGGACCCTAGGCAGTCCCACACTGAAAGTCTCGCCTTAACCACTAACAGCACAGCTAAGAAAGCTCATGTTGAGGATCTCCACGACTGGAGATTACGTTATCACAGCGCGCCCAAGTGCACACCCGCAAGCATTTGACCTCCATTTATTCCTAAGCACTTAATGTAGCGAAGAGCTTCTACCGCCCACCCCCAAAAACCTTCTCTGTGTATTCATTGGGATCTCCTCTTGTAGCCTTCTCCAGGGAGAGAGGCACGTACACCACACCAGAGCAGACGCTCACTACAACAGCTGTCCCTACAGGAAACCCTAGTCTACACTGCCACAACCGGTTAAGTCTGAGGACGCAAGCTCTACCCGCAGACGGGTCAAGAACCAGAAACTCGTCCGGGAGAGGGAAACAGAACCCCTTCCCTGGTACCTGAGGTTCCCCAGCCTGCAGGGCCTAACAGGAAGGCGCCGCGGCCCAGCCCGCAGCAGCGGGGCAGACCGGGGAGGTCGAGCCCGGGCGCACCCCAGGGTCTTTCAGGCGCACCCCCGCGGAGCTGAGTCACCCCCGCGTGCTCGGGACGCCCGCGCCAGGCCAAAGAGGATGGTCTGGGGCTGCCTCCGACCTGCTCACCGACCGATGCCGGCCGCATTCCGACGCTGGGCCCGGCTCCGGGAAGCCGCGGGGTAGTACGGGGAGGGTCCCCCGAGGCCCAGGCCAGCCTCCGGCCAAGGAGCCGTCCTGGCCCAGCCACCGGCCGCGCCCCGCCAGCCCGGTCTCAATGGCCGGCCCTATCCTCCATCACATTCGCCGGGCTCCTGGCGACGGCCGCCCGCTTACTTGGCTTTGAGGCGCAGATGCTCCTCAAACTGCTGGGCCGAGCCGACCTCCAGCACCGTTCCCACCGCATCAGCCACCCCCGTCGCCATGCTGCAGCTGCCAGACGAGAACAGTAGAGCGCGGGTGGGTCGATGGGGCGGGTCTGGCGCGTAGGGCGGCTGCGCAGCGGAAGCCCCGCCCCGCCCCCGCCCGGCCTGCGGCTCAGCTGCAGACGCCCAGAAGTGCTAAGGTGGCAGAATTTACCGCGCTCAGAGCTGGCAAAGATCGCTGTTCCTGTTCCTGTCCCTGTCTGTGGCCGCTGGGATCCTGAGCCCTTCCTGCAGCGCCTATACTTTATAGGCCAATCCCATAGCCTATAAAAGATAAGTGTTTGTATCTGATGTGAAGTCAGATTAGCAAAGTAGAATGTATCCAAACTGAAAATGCAGCCGGGCGTGGTGGCACAGGATCACAAGTTTGGGGCCAACCTGCGCAACTGCGAGGCTTTGTGTCAAAGTTAAAAATAAAAAGGTCTAGGGACGTAGCTCAATGGTAGAGTAACCCTGGGTTCAATTACCACTGCCGGGGCATGGGGGTGGGGGGAGTAAAGGGAAAGAAAAAGAAACTGCATAAAGATGGGGATGAAGTGGGGAGTCTGGGAACACAGGGTGACAGTCTTTAGGCCTCAACGCCGGCAGGGTGTTTACGGTTTCTTCTGGAGCACCAGAATCCTACACCAGCTGTGTGCCCCACCTGGTGTGTGCGGGAACTCACACACACACACACACACACACACACACACCATAAGTGCCATCCATTGAGACAACCCAGTGGGGACCCATCACCAATTGTGATCCGGTGTAGCAGGGCCTACCCCTTTCCAGGACCTGTGCATCCCTTCCCTCCCAAGCAGACCTCCCAGCCTTCTGGCCCGTGGGACCTCAGTCCTTCCCTGGCTTCCCTTGCTCCCTTTGGTCTCGACCTAAAAGTGACTCTCCAGGTGGTGTCCTCTGCACCCCCTTTTCACGCTTTCTGTTTACCCTCTGGCCTGGGTAATTTATTCTGTGCCCCAGTTTCTTCAACCTCCTGAGAACCTCAACCAAAAGAGCCAAATCCTTCCTTGTTCCCCAGAGCCCAGTATCCATCTGTCTTGGGAAGGGATCTAGATCTTTCAGGTTATCCTCAAACCACATCAGGGCTTCTCACCAAAGCGTCCCTCTGTGACTCCTCTCTTGGTGAGCACAATTACTCCCTGCAGGACACTCAGAGGCTCCACCTGGAAGACTCTCCTGCTCTGGCTGGGTTCCTAGGCACTGATAGAGCCTTACCTACTGGCAGGCTGGTTATCCCAGGAAACTCTGTGCTTGTTTCTGCCATGCATATATTTGGGTCCTAAAATTGTGTTTGTCTCCTCTAGAGGCTGTACTCTAGGGAGACAGTGGAAGTGTCCCCATCTCAGTGCCTGCACTAGAGCAAGCCACAGATCTGTGTTTTCTGCCAGATGCTCAAACAGGACTGGGCTCACCAGACTTCAAAGAGTTTATACAAAAAAGAAAATGAAACGTATCACTGATAATTTTATATTGATTTCATGTTTAAATTATTTTGGATATTTGGGTTTGGAAACTATACCATTAAAATCAAATTCACCTTTGGTTACTAGGATGTTTCATATTGTATAATTTAATTACACCAGCAACTCTCATTTGTGGCTCACTTTCTATTTCCTATTGTCAGCACGGTTCCACTGATTTGTTTTTATGGTACCAGGAATTGAACTCAGGACCTTATACTTCCCAGGCAGGCACTTATGCCACTGAGCTATATCCCCAGCCCTCCAATGATTAAAAGTGACCTTGGGACCCCTGTTAAATGTGTGCTTCACTTGAGAATAGATGTTACTAAAAATAAGTTATATTATTCAAAATGCAAGAAGAGCAACAATGAAGACCTGTTTTGTTTTGTTGGCTGTGGTACTAAGGAACATGTCACACAAAATTTTTTTTTTTAATTTTTTAAAAAAGGATTGGGGATATAGCTCAGTGGAATAGGCGCCTGCCTGGCAGCACAAGGTCCTGAGTTCGATGCCTGGTACCACAAAAAAAAAAAAAAAA
>PVLD010009907.1:0-73886 GCA_004027595.1 Dinomys branickii | reverse complement strand
CTACTATCTTATCTATAATTTGGTATTTCCTTTAATGTTTTTGTGTTAACTAATGTGAAGATAACTATGTAATACAACATCCAGTTCTAATTCCCTACTATATTCTGTATAACTTTGTATTTTCTGTATTGTTTATGGCTTTTCTGGTTCATATGTCTCCATTCTTTTGTCTTTAAAATAAAATTTAAAAAAAAAATTAAAAAAAAAAAAAAAAAGAAAAGTTATGAAGAGACAAAAAGAAGTCTTCTCTTCCCAGGACAAAAAGAAGTCTTCTCTTCCCAGGAAAAACTAATGGCCACATGTAGCCATCCAAACAGGCTGAGAAATTCTAAGACAAATTTTCCCTGCTCTATTTGATACCGGTGCCCAGAGCACTACCCTACTTACAACAGTGGAAGACGGAGGCCCCAGGGTTTAGTGCACAGGATTCACATACGGGCACAGAAGCTAACATGACTCTGTGGGCGCATCCTTTGGGTCACTGTACTTTTACTACCGTGTGCACATCTGAAGAACAGCAGGAAATAACGTATGGAATCAGCAAAGTGTCACCCAAGCTACAAAGGAGTTTTTGTATTTTTACAAGATTCTACCCAACAGAGGGCAGAACATGTGACAGAGAGGACATAAAATCTGCAAAGCCTAAAATATCTGCTATAAGGTTCCTTAGAATGAAAGTTTGCCAACTCCTATGTCACCTGCCTATCTTTACCCAGCTCACACACATTAAAGCGATAGAATCCCAACCAAGAAGAGCAGCAAATACAGAAAAACTAGTGAGATACACAAATCACTTACTATGCAACACGGCCCTTTCCCAAGTGGTCAACAAAAGCAAGGCAGAATTCCAGGAAGACAAAGGGAAGCCAATTTCAGCAAAAGACTTTAAGGTAGCAGAGGTAATTAAGAGATGCAGAATCTCAACACAAAAGCCCTCAGTGCCAATGGTGAAAAGGCAAGTGGAACTCGGGGGTTACAGTGGATTATTACTGAGTTTAGTTATTGCTCTTATAACCCCAGCTGTACATAATGAACTCATTACACAGCCTGACACTGCTTGGCAGGTTGTCTTAGACATTCCCAATGCCTCTTTGCCACACCACTCAAACCCAAGGTCAGTTTGCACACCTGTGGCAAGGCCTCCAACATATATTTGAAGTGCTTCCCCAGAAGGACCTAAATTCCCTAGTCATCTGCCCACAAACAGGTTAGTGGAAGTGCCCTATCCTTTGACTTCCAAAACTTTATTTGTTGCCAAGTTAGAAGCTTCAAGTTCAATAGATGTGAGTGTGACAACCTATGTTAGAAAGATTAGCTGAAAAACCCCAAATATCTGAAAACGCAAATATCTAAAAAAAAAAAAGTTTACAGGAACTATATGAACAGGTTCACAATGTCAAATTCTTCTGGTTATCAAAGAAAAACAGTGACCTCTTCAGATTTCCACCAGCAAAAAAGGAGGCTGAACACCTTACTGAGTTCTTTGGACACTGAAGCTCTTCATGTCTCACCTCAATATTCTGCTTAGTCCTCTGCATCAGCTATCCAATTGGCCACACCAACAGTCTGCCCTTGCGGCTGTGCAGCACCTTGTGGCACAATATCTAACTCTGAAGAGCCACTGTCCTCATTATGCTTTTCAGGTGTGATTTTCCATACTGGTAACTTTACCTACTGGATTCTCTCACAAAAGCCACACACACACACATACGCACACACCCATTAAGGTTTTAAACACAAGGCCTCCCTAACAAGGTTAGCAAGGGCATCCTTTTTGCAAAGCAGCTATTTGCTTGCAATTGGGCTCCTGCTGAAACTGAGTAGCAGACCTAGGTACACTGCCTGATTCTCCAGCCTAAGACTCCTAATATACAGTGAGAATTAAACAATGTAACAAGGGCCCCAAGACCTCACTTGTTAAATGACAATAATATATTCTGGTCTTGCCCCCGTAGCATCTCAGCACTATAATCACAAACAGCACCCTTCATGAAGTTGTGAGCTTAATGAGCATCTCAATACACAGAGCTTCCCCTAAATGGGGGGCTCAGCTCAACCAAGCTGAGATCTGAAGGTGTCTGCTGGGTTGATGTAGCTACTCAACCTTCTGGACTCAAAAGTACACGCTGGTTCTGCACTGCTACAGAATTCCAAGTGCTCTCAGCACATCATACAAGACTTCTGCAGGGAGTAAAAAATGGCACCCAAATATGTTCACATTCTAGTTTTCCAAATATGCTCGAGACAAAAAACACTTTGCAAATGTAGTTAAGGATTTCAACATGAAATTACACTAGATTATGTGTGTGAGCCCAGTGCAATGACAACGGTCCTCAGAAGTGAAAGAGAAGAGAGCTGGAGTGGCATGTGATATCAAGTGGTCAGAGACTCAAAACCAATGCTGCTGGTTTCAAAGATGGGAGGAAAAGGCCACAAAGCAAAGAAAGTGGATACAATGCAGAGACTAGAAAAGCCAAGGAAACACATAGCTAACAATTATTAATGTTCACTTTATCCTCTTTATCCCTTAACAAATATATCCAGTTCAATACTTATTACTGAAACTTTCTCTTCTTCCAAGAATCAAAGTCCTTTGCTTCTCTTACGCCCTCACCAGAAATTATCAACTTTTCATAACTTCAGTAAATCCTCCTTATTCCATTATTATCCTCTGCTGCTGCTTCATATTGCTATGTAGCTCCATTACACTCAATGCAACCAAAATTTTAAAAAATTCGCAGACCAGTTCTTCAGTTCAGTGCCCGAACCTGGCACTGGCACCCAAGGCCTCTGCACTGGGCTACATCCACAGCCTTTTCCCCCTCCTTCGAAAAAGGGTCTCCCTAAGTCGCCTAGGCTTGTAGCGTGTGATCCTCCACCCTCAGCCTCCCAGAGACCTGAGATTAGTCTGCACCACCACACCTAGCTCAGCTAAATCTTTATTATTCAGAGCTGTCAGCAACACTACTTTCACACTATTACTCCACACTTGAAACTCTTGATTTTATAAAAAAGGAAAAAAAAAAAAAAGTGAGCATATCACATGGTTTCATTCAGTTCAAGAAACCGTATTAAAGAATCAGGGAAAAACAGTAGAACCTGAAAATTAGGGATCAGCTTCAAAACACCAAACAACCTGGCAGTAAAACAGATACATAATAGTAAAAGTGAAATGAAAATGTTAAGAAAAATAGGTAAAGGTATCAAAGCTAGCGAAAGAGTCAATCATTCAAGTCCAAGGATGTCTATGTCCACTGAGAGACAAGCTACATGCCCACAGTCCCAGCTGCTGGGGAGGATGAGTCAGGAGTCTGAGGAGAGCCTGGGAAACACAGCAAGACCCTGTTGGGGGGAGGAAAAAAAATACCCCAAGGAAAAAACAGGCAAGTGCTGGGTCTGGGTTCAAAGAAAATAATCCACAATGTACAAACTGCATTTTCCTTCAATGTCAGATGTTCTCATACATCAGTCACTACTCGAAGCAGAGCCACATCACTTAAATTATCTGATAAAACATTTTTATTTTCTTTTGTCCCCGTCCATAGCTATTTTCTTATCAAACCAATCTCCTAGTTTTAGGAGCATTTAAAATATTAATTTCGCCAGCACTTAGGTGGCTGAGGCAAGAGGATCACTGCAAGTCAGGGCCAGCCTAGGCTTCAAAGTGAGTTCAAGACCAACCCGAACTGCATAGCAACACCCTGTCTCAAAAAGACGATAAATAAAATGTTAATTTCACTTATTATTATATCAAATATACATCTGGCCTGACCCATTCTGAGGTCCAGATTCACAAATGTAAGTGCTTTGAAAAATTTCCCCATTCTGGTAAATCTTTCTTTTTCTTGTTTTTGTTTTTTGAGACAAGATCTTGCTATGTAGTTCAGGCTGGTTTTGAGCTCACTACGTAGTCTAAGCTGTCCTCAAACTCATGGAGAGCCTCTTGCCTCAGTCTCCCAAGTGCTGGGCTTTGAGACGTTTGCTACTACAACCAGCATTGCCAATTAATGTGACTGAAATGAGACATGTCAGCTCTTTCATAAAAAGTTTTAAGAATTCACGAAGTTTGCAAGAAGCTTTGAATCCCTATTTATATATATGACACCGCTTTCCTAAATAAGACAAGCTGTACCACCCATCACCGATGGTACACCCTTTCTCAGGTCTACCATTACCAATGAAGTCTCTGCCATACAGACTTTAATCCTTCAGCAACAAGTACAGCAATGCCAAACCTTTCAGAGCTTTCAGTGATAAAAACAAACAGCCCACTAAGCTTACATGCCACAGGTTCACCACTACTGTCATTTCTTCTATGTTTAATTCATCCAGCTATCAATATGCTCAGTTCAGATCTCATTACTTTTAATCTGATTCAGGTAATTCCTTAAAAGATGCAATTCTATAAAGCAACACAAGTGGTTCAGAGCAGACTGAAGGAGGCAAACCATCTCGCTTCAACTTCAGCTCCATCTTGCTATGTATTTGTTCAAGCTATTCATCACTTTCTGTGCTATCGCTTTCCCTTTTTTAAAACAAAAAGAATGCTATCTATCTCACCCATTTGTCGATGAAGGTTAAGTTAATACAAGTGAAATACTTAGTATAGTATAGTATTTAGCACACAAAAGTACTAACATACACTTTATTTTTCTCCTTTTGTCCTCGTGGTCATCATCATGAAAATCGTTGCACAAATCTGTTTTCCCATTTCAGCCACTAAGTAAATACCTCATATAACACTTGCCAAGTAAACTTCAAATGTGGCTGCAATCATATCAACATTAAATGCAAACTCTTCAACTGTAATCCCCTCGATCTGTATTTTCATGCTTATCATTTCTAGCCTACCCTTCTCAGCTTCTTATCAATTCAACAAACTGGACCTTCCTCATGTTCAAATTATTCTAAATGTTTACAATTTTAAATTCTAAAAATATTGTGCATGTCAATCACAAGATGAACATCCACCCATTTAGCACTCCTACCACCTCACAGGAAGTGCTGGTCAAATCCCCACAAGTTTGTCGTTTTCCTCTTCCTAGCTCTTCCTCACCTGTATTTGTTTTATCCACGCAGTGGTGGAGCATTTGCCTAGCATGAATGAGGTTCTGGGTTCACTCCTCAGTATCACTACCCCCTCCAAAAAAGTTATGGCTGTACAGTATGTGAGAGTTTAGATTGTGAAAAAGGCCTATAGAAGAATCTACTCAGTAAAACCATTAATTGACTTACTTTACTATCCAAAACCATGTTAGGTATATATCCTGTTTCTGAGCAGATTCTGCTAATAGTTAATCAGTTAAGAATAAACTATTAATTTATCATCAAGAATATTTTTATAAAAACAATGAATGAATGTGAGCAAGGATGGTGAGAGAAAAGAAATCCTCCTACCGTTGGTAAAAATGTAAACAAGTATAACCGCTATGTGAAATCTGCATGGCACTTCCTCAAAAGGTGCAACACAGAAGTACTATCTGACCCAGCTATACTATTTGTAGACATATTCCTAAAAGAATTAAGGTTTGCTTTCTATAGTGATCCATGCATACTCAATCCACAATGGCTAAGCTGTGGAAACAGCTTAGATGTCTCTCAGCAGATGAACGGTTAAGGAAATGTAACGTACACACAATGAAACATTAGTGATAGAGAAGAATGAAAACATGTCATTTGTAGCAAACAGATGGAACTAGAAACCATTATGATAAATGAAATTAGCCAGACTCAGAAAATTAAGTATCACATGACTTCTCTTATACAAAAAAACGAAAAAGAAATAAAGAATTAAGATAGAAAGAGGACAGGAACCCACATGGCAGACTTCTAGAAACAGAATAGGGAACCAGCAAGAGACAGGAAAGGGAGAGACGGTGGAAAGGGAGAAGGTGGAATGAGAGAAGCCGATTACGATGTGTCAAACACACGCATCTACTTCAGGTAATACAATATGCACCGCAGAAGAGAGAGACGAGGAGAGAAGAGAAGCCAAGCCGGGTGTGGTGGTGCACACTTGTAATTCCAGCACTTGGAGGCTGACACAGGAGGATCATTGCAAGTTCAAGACCCACCTGGATTACAGAGTGAGCTCAAGGCCAGCCTGGACTGCATAGGGGGACCCAGTCTCAAAAAAGACCAAAAGAAAACCCTAAACTGCAACGATCTACTTCCTCACAACCTGACAGTACATTCTTATTGTACTTGTTCTTTGACCCCACTGAACCCTCCAGGCCCTTGCTCCAATATTTCCTCCAAATCTATATGCTTCCACATCCCTAACTTCACCACTGTATAATCCAGTTTCAAGCTCATTATTTTAAATGTTTTAGAAAACAACCAATTCACCTCCTTATGTTTATACTAATCAGCCGAGCTGTTATCCCTCAAAAAGTTCTATCCATACCCACTGTCTCTGCTTCACTATTCAGGTAATCTAGTTATTTGCTTCCCTACATGCTTTTCTTCCTCCCCACCACCCAAAACCCAAAATGTAAAGGGTCAGTTGTACATATTCTCAAGACAACCCTACATTAAACGTAAAAATGTGAAAAAAGAGAATCTAAGCACAATGGTGAGGGCCTACAGTCTCACCTACTCAGGAGGCTGAGGCAGGAGACTATCCCAGTAATTCAAACCTGCCTGAGCAATGCAGTGAGACACCCACTCTCAAAACAACAACAACAACAAAAAAACAAGAAACAGTAAAGAGGGACAGAGTCTATAAAAACTCACCCTTTCAACTATATTATCACTTACCATCATACCATCATTTAAAGAGTCCTATACCAAACATTGCTAAGGCAAGCAAACAAGTCCAAGAACTTAAGAGCATGTTTACTTCACTCACAGTATGTTTACTTTACAAATCAGAATAATCCTGTTGTTCAAAATAAAATACAAAAACCCATTTTAAGTTTGACAACAAAAAGTCAAGTTCTAAGTTTAGTATAGGCGCAAAGTAAAATACAAATAGTACTTACATGTAGAATCCAAAGGTAAACAAACTTGACTAAACAGAATGTTTTTAAAATAGCATTCAACAACAATTGCAAAGAATTCATAAATGCAAATTCCAATTTTTTCAGGCAAGGGCTGCTAACTGCATAAGCAAGAAGCACCGCATAAGCATCGGCACTATATTCAACATTTAATAACTGTCCTTTGAGTAACATAATAAGACACAAATTATATATGCTCATACAGTAAACACCTCTAAAAACCAGACACCACTCATGAAATGACAGAAGTCCACTAGTGTAAGACTTCCCACTTCACATTTTATAATGAGCCCATACACTTAAAAATCTTCAGCTCATGGTTTTAAAAGCATAAATAAAATCTCATGGTGTCACTTACTAAAACTGCTGGTTAGACCATATCTTCCATTTTTCATCAGCAATCCGAACAACAAATACAAGTAAGACCTTTGATTATTGTTACTTTATCACGAATCACCTCATAAAGAAGTCAAAGTATATAGACTTCCTACTTAAGATCTAAAATAAACATATTTGGATTGTATCTACCTGCCCTAAACTTGAGCATAAAGTTGTACCTACTACTTCACTCATAATAAAAAATTTAACCAAAACTGCTTAAAAACTAAAACCAAATGTTCTTAAATATACACTAGCATTTCCCAAACCCTATGCATTTACAAATGTGAAAATTCTAGATGATCTTGTTTCTGAAGACAGTCCACATCAGAATTAGTTTATATCAACAGTGTAAGAATACTCTTTTCCATTTAAAGAGGTTCTTTCAACCTCACTTCCATTAAAAGAAATACCTTTTCACTACACTAGCAATATTTTCTTAAAGAATTACAAATCAAGTATGAGTAATTATACCATATTCAATTTTTAGTCTATTAAAAATTAATCACATACTTTTAAGTAAAAATGGAAGCAGAAAACAGGTAAGTCAGAAGAAGACAGATTAGTACTTAGGCAAGGTTTTAGTGTTTTAAATTAAAAGACAAAGTATTCTCAAACAAATGGTATAACATTTGGCCACTAGAAAAATAATACACCATTAGCACCACTGAAAAAACCAGCCAAGACTATGCAGAACTTCAAAACTGTTCTATGTAAAGGAGAAAAGCTGATGCGATCATTACTTACATGTGAAGTAATCAATTAATGATATGTAGCAAAAAACTATTATTGCTGAAGTCACCTAAAGATTTCACGAGATGACAACAGTTAACACATGCAAAAAATCACTCCCATGGTTTCAAATTGCATTTTATCAGTTGCAATGGGTAAAACCATATTCACAAATATGGCATTATTTTAAACCACTTTGAATTAATACTTTATTAGTCAAAATGTTTCTGTATTTCCATGCCTCCTTTTATTTATCAAGAGCTTAATTTTACCTAAAAAGGCAAAAATAATTTTTAAATTAGTTTCTATACTTGATGTGCCACATAGTTAGCAACAACAAATCCACTTACTTTTTTCTCTTTCTCATGATGTTTATCCTGAGAGTGAGAAGAAGAATCACTTAAACTTTGATCATATGACCTATTAGATCCCCGTTTGCTCTTTTTCTAAAAAAGAAAATATATATACATATATGTATATGTATATAAAATTTTTAAAGAATTTTTCTGTTAGGTGTAACTAATTCAACTGTGAAGTATTTTCACATGTCTACTGAAATTAAAAAGTCACTTTTTCAATTGATATAATCCAGTTTAAACACCATCCACCACAGTATAAAGAAAAAACCCTAAATTTAACAGTAATGCCATATTTTTGTATATTTATTAACTTGTGAAAATAGATTATCTATTTTCTGTGTCTGCTTTTGGGGGTAAAAAAACATTTGAACCAAAAGACAAAATGCCACATTAAGTTAGGATGCCAAGACCAGAAGTACAGCAAAAGTAAATATTTGAAGAGTTACTTTATGCCACTAGTAAAGCAAGCTTTTAATCTTATACTTTCAGTATTTCTGCGGTTCATTGAGAAAAAAATTAAAAGCAATGTCAGTATTAGACCCATGCATTTTCAAAGCATTACCAAGAGCATGACACACTGCTACTTCAATTCTTACACCACTGCAGAACGAAGTACGAAGATGAGAGTTATGTGGGATGTTTAAAGTTGGTGGTATCATACCTAATTAGTTTAAACTAGATTAAAAATTACTATGAAACATGTTCAAGATTTATGCAAATCTAGTTTAATTAAACTTAAGTTATTAAATATAATTCTTTCCCAACTAGCAAAGGGGTAATGTTCTATCAAAAATTAGCAGTAAAAAAATTCTACTTGTACAAACTTCAAAATCCATTTATTTTATATTTTAAAAGTATCATCAACTCACTAAGAAAATAAAAATTCTAGTAAGGTTTTAAACACCCACGAAAAAGAATAATTTTCAACTTTACAAGTTCAAAATTACTCTTAAAACAGTTAAATGTTTTTTGTCATTAAAGCAAAGGCTTTATCATCAAATGATACTAACATGCTTGTAAGCATATGCATGAGTCACCTGACAGAATACACTCTAGGAAATGTGCTATTAGGTAATGTCTCCATTGTATGAACATCACAGAGGGTACTTACACAAACCTTGATGGTGTAGCCCTTAACACACCCAGGCTATGTGGGATAGCCTACTGTTTCTAGACTACAAGCCTACACAGCACATTACTGTACTGAATACCCTGGCCGCTCTAACACAATGCTAAGCATTTGGATATCTAAGCACACAAAAGGTAAAAATACTAGACAATGTGAATGTTTGAGCTTCCTTATAATCCTACAGGACCACCATCATATGTATCGTCCATCATCATTGTGGAGCATACTCCGTAATGCATGAGCCGAAATATGAGAGGCATGAATTGCTTCTTTCATAAAACATGGGTGCCTAATACCATTGTTCATTTAAAAGAAAGAATGAACTAGCCCCATTCACAAAGGAAAAGTAATAATTAAAACAGACACTAAAAGAAAAATAAGTTTTAAACCTTTAGTGTATAAACCTGTATCATTAAGGACTGAAAAACAAACTTGAAACATTAAGAAAATAGTGATCCTCCAAAGGAACTACATTTTTACACTAATATGTAACAGTCAATCCAATGTTGCTAATTCGATCATCAATGCCACTGTGTAACAGCAAAGCCTGACTAAATCTAAAAAAATAAGTTGAATTTGAATATATTCCCTCAAGGTCTTTCAACCAAACTACAAAACAGCTTTACTTCAGAGTTTTACTATTTCCTACTACCCAAAAATGAAAATAAGTAATAAACAATGAAATGGGTAACAGTAACGAAATAAAGACACCAGTGATAAAGAGACACAAAATAAGCACGTGTCAAAAAGCAAAATAAGTAAAAATAATGGTAAAATAGTCCTTTACAAATTAATTTTTCAACTAAATGTACAGCAACATCTATCACCTAAATATATATATATACTGTAGACTAGAATATTTCTGAATATACACCGTTATAAAAGGACGCCCATAGAGTAAAATCTCTCTATATTACTAGATCTCTTCACTTCTAATAAAGAAACCAAATTAATCTAACCAAATTTAATCTAAGGCAAAAATCAAAGCCAAAGGAACTGCTATTATGCCTTTTTATAATGGTGTCACTGTATTGTCAAAACAAATTACTTATCATTTTAATATAAAATTCAAAACTTGTCCTTACCAGCTTACTAAAATGGTATTTACAGTAGCCACAGTATTGGACGTTATCTGCACCGTTACCTTCTTCTTCACAAAGTAGTCCAGCAAACTGAGCACTGAAAGTAAAGGCCAATTTCATCAATAAAAACTCAAACCACAGTACACATAAGCAATCAAAATTTCTCCTAAACATGAAACATTTGAAGAAAACATATCTTCTAAGAAATAAAAAGAGAAAAACTTTTATTACAGATGTCACCTCAACCTGCAATTGTTTTTTTAAATGGTTCAAAATAAACTTTTCCAAAAAGAGAACAGAAGAGGAAAAAAATGAAAATAAAGTTTAAAGAAGGGAAGAAAGGTTGGAGGGAGGGGCGGGAAATGGGAAACAGCAGCAGCAAGTTATGTCACACGCAGGTACACACTCCCCACGGTGATGTGATCATTATGTGTACCAAAACAGTACCAATTATTTTTTTTTAAAATAAAGTTTTCCCGCATCTCTATCAAGGATCAAAATGACTGCAGACATCAGCTATATACCAGCTACTTAGAAGGCTGAAGTGGGAAGATCACTTGAGCCCAGGAGTGTGACACCAATGTCCCCACATCAAGACTTCACTTCAAAAATTAAAGTTTCTCCTTCAAAAATTAAGAATTCAGGGCTGGGGGGGTTAACCCACTCGGGCCCCCCTTCTGTCCCTCTCTTGGACAGAAGCTTTCTTTCTCTCAATAAATATACTCGGCTTTAAAAAAAAAAAAAAAGAATTCAGGGCTGGGGATATCGCTCAGTGGCATAAGGGCCTGCCTGGCAAGCATAAGGTCCAGAGTTCGATCTCCAGTACCATAAAAATTAATTAATTAATTAATTAACTTTAAAAAGCTAAGAATTTACTGTATGCTCTCAACCTCTGTCATAGGTCCAAATAAAAGCGAAGCCACTGCACATGGCTGAAAGGACACACACACAGATTATATACACTCTCAAAAGGAAAAATGCTTTCTCTCAGGACTAATTTTGAGACTTTACTGAAAAGTCATAGAACAGTAAAAAAGACAAACACAAACTTGGGCTTCTTAGTCAAAAACAATGGAAATGGAATTGAAACCTAAAGTTCTATGTCTGAGTTAAAAGGATAAAATGGTAAACTTTATAATCATCATCCTGTCAATTTGACCTTTCATATTTCCAACACTCCAAAATCACAGTATTAATACAAATCCCATACCCAAACCAGAACTTTCACCTTTGGAAAATTAGGTATAGCAGTTAAGGGACGTTATTAAAAATGAAAAAATCTTTTTTACACTCCCAAAAGGTAGTATAAATCGTACTTCAT
Organism: Dinomys branickii; assembly: GCA_004027595.1. Lineage (NCBI taxonomy): Eukaryota > Metazoa > Chordata > Mammalia > Rodentia > Dinomyidae > Dinomys > Dinomys branickii. The sequence continues at coordinate 61,884 of PVLD010009907.1, read as the reverse complement.
GTATCCAAACACTAACAGCTCAACAACTGTGCACATACCTAAAGTGACAGCTAGGCACAGTCTGACTGTTAAAATTAGTAAGTACATGGACTATTCCCAAACTTTCATTTGGATTTGGGATTAGGGGACAGGGTATCTATGTTGCCCATGCTGGTCTTGAATTTCTGGGCTCAATATAGTCCTCCATCCTAAACCTCCCAAGTGCTGAAATGCTGGGACTATAAGAGTGAACCACCACACCCAGATTATCTTGCTTTAAATAATTTTCATCAATGAAATTTTATCATGAAAAAGAAATCTAAAGAGATTTGTGAAAAGTAGCCACTGCAACATTGAGAATACTGGGGAGTGCATTATTTTCCCTGGAGACAGGTGAAGAAGTACTATCATTCACTGAAGCCTTACTAGTGCTTGAGACACTGCAAAGTTTATCTGTACCAGCTCATTCACTCTCAGCAGCAAAACAAAAGGTATATAACCAATAACATTATCTGCAACAAGATGAAACTAGAGGAGCTGGGATGCAGCTCAATGGCAGACCACTTTCGAGTATGAGGCTGAGTTCAATCCCCAGAACCCAGAAGAGGGTGGAGGGTTTGAGACTAGAGTTTACAGATCTTGCATTAGAACCAGGATCCACTTATTGTAAACCCACTCTAATATATATAATCAGTTTTTTTTAGAATTATCTTTATTACAAATTAGTAACTCTCAACAAACCATTCCAATAAAATGTACTGTAATTAATATTTAGGTACCCAACTGTGACAGCCAATCTTTATTGTCAATTTGATTGACATGAGAGATGCCTAGGAGATTAGGCAAAGCATGATCTTGGGGACTGGGTACCTCATGCCTGATCTCTTCCTGCTGAGCTCTTACTCTGCTTTCTGCTACCTGCCATAACCTATGTATCTCTGTTCTGTCACACTCTTTCACCACTGATGTCTGCACCTTGGAGCCAGCAGACCATGGACTGAAACCTCCGAATTCATGAGCCAAAAACAACCCTTTGAAATGCAGGTGTGAGCTGTTCTGTCCTGGTGACAGAAAGGTGACAAACACACTAAGTCTTCATGACTTGTTACACAAATTATTTGCTAATGTCACTTCCACAGGATGGAAACATACTCACCATGTTACATGGAAAGCCTGTCGACATCCATGTTTATTACATGTCATACAAGCACCAGTGGCTGCTTTGCTTTCTCTTCCTTGTTCATCACAAATGTAGCAAGTCTTAGGACAGAGGAACAAAACCAAAAATGAAGCAAAAGTCCCATGAGTGCTTAATGTGAATCTGAACTTCATAGTCATCTTCAGAAATGAAGATCAGGTTTACTAACCTACTTCAAAACATGAAATTTTTAAAGTCAGTAATATAAGTTTTACAAGTAATAGAAATAGGGAAGCATAAACAGAAATACACAAGTAATCCCAGTAAAGTTCACAAAGGCCATGTCTTTATTAATTCCAACACCCCGGCAGGCAGGAAGGCTTTTCACAGGCCCTGGGGTGAGCACTAGCGCCCAGTTCACCGCCTCCTGCTCTCAAGGCCTCATCATTTTATCCCTCATTTTCACTCTGAGAGTATGAAGCAGAGGACTATCTTTCCTCTGCTTGCAAACGTCAGAGCCCCAATCAAAACTTTATGTGAAGAACATCCAGTGGAAATCAGAAAATACTCCATAGTTTCAAAAATTAAAACCAATTTACACAGAAATCATGGCATTTATATTCTTTTTAAGTGGGCTATCTATATGTCCCTAGTGTCACAGAGCACAAATCAATCAAGCAGCCCAGAGTTTTTGCAGGTACAACGCTTTCCTTGGTTTTGTCATCACCGTGGAGAAGTGGTGGTAGATACATATTAACATTTCCCTACAAAGAAGTCACGAAGTGTGATACCCAGCGCTTTGAGCTTCCAGAGAAGTACGTATTTGACCTATAATGAGGGTGGAATGAGGACTGCATATCCTACAACTCTGTAGCTAAAGAAATGTTTATCAATAGCAGCAGCCCAATCAAAGTGAGAAATTCATGCTGGGTGTGCTGTGCTCTGCTTCTAATACCTGTTTAATGCTTCGTGGTTTTCTACTACCTGGTCCTAATGGACATCACTGTTGGGAAAATAAACCATCGTTATCCCAATTTCAGACCTAAACTTCAGGCCCTGCTTTCTCTCTGGCATCTCCACTCACCCTATCACCAATCAGTTATAAATGCGACATGTTTACTTGACCTTAGAGAAGCCTCAAGTCTTCGTGCTGCCTGTCCGGCTGAGCTGACTGGTCTTACCCCTGTTACACTTCCTGCCACAGTCACACCCTGAGTCTGCACGTTCTAGTGGAACCTCGCTATTTGCCTTGATGGCAAAACACTAAATTGGTTTATATTCCGTATCAATTTGCCTAAGAAAAAAACTTTTGGCAGAACAGAATGCCAAATCCCACAGCATAAATGACAGCTGTGTAGGCAACTCCACACCACAGGGTCATGGAAGGCAGAAACCAAGTCTGCTGGAATGTGCAACAGTCATTTTCAGGCAGAAAAACTCCTGTAAAAAGAGCCATACAATGATCCTCTTGATTCTCTTCAAGGACACACATATGTATTATGGCACAATCTAATTATCAGCCTTTTGAAGCGGGTGGTGGTGTATTCCTGTTACCCCAGTATTCAGTATGTGGAGGCAGGAGCATCACAAGTTCAAGGCTAGCCTGGACTACGTACAAGAGTTCAAGGCCAACCTAAATGACACAGCAAAGACTCTGCCACAAAGACCAACAGAAAACCACCCTGTGTTCTGTGCTACAGACGTGACCATCTCACTTTCCCCTTAAAGACAGCGTGCGCAGTGAATAAATTCCCTCATCTTCCATGTGACTCGTAAGTGTAGAAGCTGTGTCACAAGGCAGTAGACATCGGACTTCATCTAGAGAGTGCACCAGACTCAAGTCCTGAGGCTGCTCCCTCAGTCAACTTCCAGGCACTCTGCTGCCTGGCAACATGAACGTGATGCACAACCTCCCAGTCCTACGTGGCTGCCGCGTGTGTACAGACGTGCTGTTTCCTATGGGAATCACTGCAGGAAGGGGGATCCCTGTATGTTCCTACACTTCCCACTTAACAGGGAGTACACGTTTGTAATGGTCGATTCCTTCTTACTTACTGAGCATATCTGACACACTCACACCCTGAAAGCCCATCGGTCATGAGTGTCTGTCTGTGGGGTATTTTTAACTCAAACTAAAAGACAAAGGGATAATACCTCTGGTATATGGGGGAACTTAGTATCAAGTCTGTTAAAGTTTCAGACGCAAAGGCGCAAAAAGAATGGACACGTCAGCCAGGAGTGGAGGCACACATCAGTAATCCCAATACTCAGGAGGCTGAAACAGGAGGGTCACTGAGTCCAAGGCCAAAGTGGCAAGAGAGGTCAAACTCAGTGAGATCCCATCTCAAAAAAATATAAAATTTTTAAGAAGACAATTCACAGAAATACTACTTGACAAGTAATCAAATTAATAAGCATTAAAAATGGTAACATCTCAGCACAGGCAATGTTGAGATGAAAGTGACATTTTCATAACTACGCATCTAAGTGGGCGATGCGAGGCTTGAGACAAAATTATCAGTATTTTGAAGCAGTTACAAACTACGACTCACTCATTCTGTTTACAGATTTCTAGTGAAAGAAAACAGTGGACCCCAGGCATGGTGGCATACACCTATAACCCAGCTACTTACAAGACTGACGCAGGACTACAAACTCAAATCCCAGCAAGTTAGCAAAGCCTGTTTCAGGACGGGTGGGTGGAGCTGGGAATGTGTGTTAGTGACAGACTGACCTTGGGTTTCACCCCAGTGAAGGAAAGAGGACAAGGAGGAAAAGGGGCAAAGGCGTGAAGGGAAGGAGAGAGGGAAAAAAAAATCACCCAGGACACTCAGAAAAGGTTTTGATGAATCAAAATTCATCAAGTTTTTAAGTGGTAAATAGCCAGATGAGACAACAAGGTCCAGTACTACAGTTAAAGAAATTACGTTACAAACATAAGGTAATTAAAAATTAGGTAAAAAGCCAGGGATGAAATCTACATATTTGGAGCCCAGCATGGTGGCACATGACTATAATCCTAGCACTCGGGAGGCTGAGGCAGAAGGATCACTGTGAGTTCAAGGCCAGCCTGAACTGCACAGCGAGACTCTGTCTCAAAAAAACAAAAAAGACGCACATACACAAAAACTACACATTTTACACAATTACAACTTTTTTCCAATTACAGATGGTACAGATCAAAAACAGAACAAAATACGCTAAAACAAATGTGTTATACTAATTTTTTATTAAATGTATTTAAGCATTATCTGGTAATAACTAAATTTAGGAATTACCATCATCTGGGAATGCGGGGTCTGGGAGTTGCCTCGGCCCTGCGTTCTGAGATTACAGGTACATGCTCCAGAGTGTTTTGCTACAGCGTTTTATTTATGGATTTGGGGCATATATATATTCTGGAAAAGGCTTCCTTATGTTTTATAAGTCTTGAGGCTCTTTTAAAAAGCTTAAAAACCACATGTTTAGGGAATACAGTACAGCGAGTAATAGTGTACTTGCCTAGCACTGAGACTCTGGGCTCAAACCCACATAACAAAAAAAAGACCTCTTTGGCTTAGAAAAATCTGACTTGCCTTCAAAGTGTATCTCCCTAGCAACCAGACACACTTTGCTATCTAGTATATTAAAATCAACTACACAAATCACAATGTACATGCTTCCAAGCTGTACCAGAGTCCACTAACAGCATATATTCTAGTTCAATTGTTCTAGTCTTACACAATGAGGGACAAAAGACCCAATACACAAGTATGTCTGTCTCCCATATCAAGTGACCTCAGATCAGCTCTTTTAGAGTTGCACCCCAAAAAACTCTCATATTATTTAAATACTTTTAACTTGTGCAAGCAAGTAAGAAATTCTCAATAAATTTGTGCTGAATGCTAAACTATTTCATCATTAAAATTACAGAATGAAAACTGAGTCAGCACAATGTTTCGAGCTACTCAGGCGGCTACGCCTCCTTGTTTGAATCCAGGCACCAGGCACTGACACCACAAGGCCTCCATCTCAGAAAGAAAGACTACACAAAGCAAGAACAGAAAGGAAGGGGCAGGAAGAACCAGCATATTTGATTTGGCAGATATACATTCGGAACAGCATTCAGGCTACTTTATTTTTTTAAGCTACTTTTTACAGTTGTTTAAGGTGAACATTTACTGGACTTCCACACGTGAAACTAAAGAACACACGCACTGGGGCATCGGACCTGGCTGGCCTGTCCCTCTTTTCTAAAAGTCATCCTCTGTGCACCATTTCTAATAATGGAACGGTGCCTATGTACCTGCTTTTCTAGGGGGAAACTGCTTGTTAAGTCCAGGTACTTAGACCAGAATTGCTCTGCTGGAAATTTAGGCCTGCAATCCTGAGTAGGGTACCTATGAGGAACTCAGCTAAAATGGCAAGTGAAGAATTAAAGCTGATACCACATAGTAAGAGGGAGTGTCCATAGGAGTCTCATCCAAGGTGGAAAGAATAGTATTAGGTTTCTCCTTTTCTAGTTCCTGATCCAGCTCCCCGTGTAGTTCGAAGACCATATACTTCTTTGATTTCTGACTACAATACACCTTTGTCTTAAATCTAATACCTTGTTAAAATATAATTTCTATGGAAAGAACACATTTGTCAAATTTGACTTGCCTTTTGTTTTGAGACATCTCACTACTTGGTTCAGGTTGCCCTTGAACAAACTATGTGAGTTCACATTTACAGCACTCTTCCTGTCTCCGCTTCCTGAGTACTGGGATTACAGGCATGGGCCACCATGCATAGTTCAACTTGCCTTGATACTATGCCACCCAGCAATATAATCTCTTTATGTGTGTGTGTGTTTTTTCCAATTTAGATATACTACATATAGATATTCTAAAAAATTGATCTTCCTGTCCTAGAATTTCCTTCTACTGTTTTCTAAGTCCCACAATGTTCCAGCCACACACAATTATTTACTAAACGTGCCTACTCCTCATTTTTTGTGTCTGCTACCCAAGTTTCTACTGCTGTCTCTGGAATTATCAACAGATTCTTCTCTGCAGTGAACTTCCCAGTCAGTCAGCAAACCCTTATGAGTTCTTTGTGTGCCTAAGTCAACATCTTAGAGTAACATTCTCTCCTGTACTCAGGGGTATAGTTAAGTAGTAGGGCACTTGCGCAGGGCTAGGGCTTGATGAGGTTTGACACCGAGGCACTAAAGAGGAAGAAAAAAGGACTCCTGTCATCATGTTCCCATAACACTCCATTTAGGATTATTATGTTCAAGCTAAGCACAGGTAGACACCTGTACTCCCAGTTACCTGGAGGGTGAGACAGGAGGATCTCAATCCAGCATGGGTGAATTAGCAAATTGCTGTCTCAAACTAAAAAGAAAGAGCTGGGCGTGGTAGCCCATGCCTGTAATCCCAGTACTCGGGAGCCTGAAGCAGGAGGATTGCCACAAATTTGAGGCCAACTTACACAGTGAGTTCAAGACCAGCCCGGACTATGCAGCAAGATCATGTTGTAATCAATCTATCCATCAGTAAATAAAATTTTAAAAGTTAAAAATAAAAATAAAGGCTAGAGATATAGCTCAGTGGTAGACAGCTGGCATGCTCAAGACCCTGGATTCAATACCCACTACCACACAGAAATAAGTAAATAATATAAAGTGATTATGGTTGGACACTGTAATTAGTTACTTGTTGCTATGGCTTGAGTGCATGCCCCAAAATTCACATGCTGGCCCCAAAGCAGCAGTGTCACTGGGAGATGGGGCCTAGTGGGAGGTGCTGGGGTTGTCTTTCAACAAGAGTCCCATACGGGGAGGGGGCGGTGTATTTTTGAATTTCTAGCATCTTGTACAATTTTTTTTTTTTTGATACCAGAAATAAAACTCAGGACCTTGCACTTGCCAGGCAAGCTCTTATGCCACAGAGCTGTATACCTAGCCCAAAGCAGAGGGTTTTGGTTTTGGTTTTGGTTTTTTTTTTTGGGTACCAAGAATCAAACTCAGGACCTTGCACTTGCGAGGCAGGTACCTATGCCACTGACCTATATCCCCAGCCCTTGCACAATGTTTGAATAACATGATACTAGGTTAAGAATAGACACACGTCAGTACAAGGGAAAAAAGTATAAAAACATACACAAGTATACCCAAGAATTCAGTAATAATTTTTTAAAAGTATTTGTATTTCAAATTATTGTGAAAACATCAATAATTCAGTAACAGTATTGAGAAAATTGGCCATCCAGGTAGGAAGGTCAATATCTGTGTTGCTGCCACATCCTATAATTAGTTCTAGACAGATCAAGAATTCACACCTAAATTCACTGTTCTTTCCAGTACCTCCACTCCTCCAAACCAAACTAGAAAAGCTTCGCGGTGGAGCAGGACACAGTTCACGGAGTGCTACAGCCTGCACAGGATGCCCTGCCAAGCGCAAGCAGGGTCAGGGAGGGTTGACGTGGGTGAAAGATAAAGAGACAACCAGAGGGGCACACAGCGAGCAGGGCAGACTGCCGCCAACCGTCCAATCCCAGAAAGGGCAGAAAGGACTGCCATGCAGGGAAAGGGCAGCAAGCCAGAGGGGCGGCACCTAAGTGAAGCTGGGTGACAGTAACAGAAGGTCTGTCAGTGACAGGGCAGGCCACTGAGCAAGTCAGCTACTGAGGGAGGAAGAGTTCATGTTCTCCAGTCTGACCAGAGTCATAACCGTGAAAAATTAGAACAAGCCCTCTGCGGTTGGATTACACTTGGAAAACTTACTGAGCGTATGTATCTCAATATATACAGAAACATATGGAAATACATTACTGCATCAGAAGTATCACTGTGACCTCAGTTTTTAACATATATAAATAATGAGTCAGACATCAATATTGTATGTTGACAGTATTTGTATGACTGTCTGTACATACTACAGGTTATTTCCCAGCTATACCATCTGAGAAGGCCTGAGACTAGCAATCTCAAGAATAATGAGCCCACTTAGCGTCTACTTTGGTTTCTAAGTACCAGTATCACCAAAAAGGAGTCAAGACTCCTTGGAGAGGGGCTGGGGATATAGCTCAGTGGAATGAGCACCTGGCAAATGCAAGGTCCTGAGTTCAATCCCTGGTTCCGGAAAAAAAAAAAAAAGACTCCTTGGAGAAATGCTGATTCCAGGACTAGAACAGGAACAAGTGATCCTGGAATACACTGCTGCGTCAGGGAAGTGCTCACAGAATGATAGAAACATGGCAAAAAGGTACAACAACCAGCTCAAAGAAGTCCCATCAGCCATGCCTGAGACACTACGAACATCAAGAGAAACAGCAGTAATGGAATATGAGCCATTAAAATAAAACATTTCATATAAAACAGTCACAAAGAATGCTTCTGCTTATAACAGGTTAACTGATGAATGTGTAAGAAATTACAGAATTAGAAAATCATGACTTGTCCTCAATCACAGTAATAAATTAATTAAGATAACATCAGTGGGCACTAAAATTAGTAAGCAAAACACAGAAGACACAGGACCAATGTGTTTACATACAAATTACTTTCCCATAAAATGCTTACTAATTATAAAGGGAAAAAAGATGAATCTGATAGCAGAGAAACCTGATGGACACACCAAGTAATAAACAGTATCACAATAATGGGCAAATCTGAAATCATGTACACCTGACCGGACACAAGATTTACACAGATTTCTATGATATTTCTGGCAAAAACATAAAATTCTAAGGAAACATCAGATAAATTTATATTGGGAGACAGTCTACAAAACAGCTAGACTATAACGTGCAAAGCTATCAGAGTCAAGACAGATTGAATTGCTATTTCAGAATGAAGATAAAGGCCAAAATGCAATTCTTAATCTTTTTGCTATGACGGACATTTCTCAGAAAAGTGGGACAACAAATGAGGTCAGCAGGCATAGGAATAACGCATCACTGTAATTCTCCAGTTCTGATGGTCACCTTGGAACTGCACAGGGAAACACCTCCCCTTTCTTTGTGATGCTGAGGATGTAACCAGAGCCTAACACACATAGTGCCCTCTACTACTTCAGTACATCACCAGCCCAAGAATGCCTTTCCTTATAGGAAATACACACCAGAATACTTGGGGGTAACAGTGTTATATTCATAAATTACTATCAAATGGCTCAGAGGAAAACTTCTTTACAAAATTCTTACAAAATTTGTGCATAAACTTGAAATTACTTCAAAATTAAAAGGAAAAACAAGTGTTTTTTTCCGATGAGCAGAAAATACTTAATGTATATACACTGGAGACCTTGCATCACAACAAGGGCAGAAAAAATAAGTTATATAAATTATATAAAATTTTTAAATTTCCATATTAGAAATAATTAACCTACTAGAATACCAACAACAAAAGCCAGGAAAACACAAAGTTAAGAGACAAATGTTAGAGCTTGGGGCTTTAGTTCAATGGCAGGGTGCTTGCTTGGTGAGCTGAAGGCTTAGGTTTCACTCTCTAGTACAAAAGAGAGGTGTGTTAAACTTTGGACAAAAACATATACAGTAAATATGTGAGAAGAAAAGTTATCTCTAATATAAAACTGAAGGGAATTAAGTTATAATATTAAAATTAAGAAATAAATGTGTAAAGACCACACCTAAAAAACCTTACAAAATTTTTTACTGGAAGAGAATAGCTTTTTTTTTTTTTTTTTTTTGAGACAGGGTCTCACCATAGAGGCTGTTCTTCAATGTACAACTTGACCTAGGCTGGCCTCAAACATTGATCCTCCTGCCTCAACCTCCTAAGTGCTGGGATTATACGCATGCGCCACCATGACTTGCTAAGAGCAGCATTTTTAATGGTAATAAAGAATAAACTCCTCACAATATGAGGTTATGTGCAACTGTACATACTGCTAATTTAGCAAATGCATTCCAGAGGACAATTTCACATAGTGCGTTGAAGCTTCTAAAATGTTCACACCTTTTATATAGACTCAAATGGTGTCACCTATATGCTAGACACCAAACAAGACCCTTCAATAATAAAGGGATTCTTACATTTTTTTTTTTTTTTTTTTTTTTTTTGGCGGTACTGGGGATGGAACTCAGGACCCTGCGCTTGCTAGGCAGGCACTTATTCCACTGAGCTATATCCCCAGCAATAAAGGGATTCTTAATTTAACTTCAGCTTAATGAATTTAGTAATACTCTCTAGTACTAGTATCTCTAGTATTTAGTATTTACAGACTAAATACTCAATAAAAATATGGCAAAAATGGTATTACTGACACAAAATCATGTTCAGGACTCATTCTGTTTTAAAAGCGCACCAAACAATGCAAGTGTTATGATCCAAATGTTTCACAAATTTATTATACGTAAAAGCACACAGAAAAATCTAAAAGGATCTAAACAGAAAGATTCATTTCTTCCCTCCCTTCATCTCTCCTTCCTTTATTTTTGTGGTACTGGGGATTGAACGCAGAGCCTTGCACATATTGGCAAGTGCTTTTTTGGGTTTTTGTTGTTATTGTTGTTGTTTTTGAGACAGGGTCTCGCTGTGCAGCTCAGGCTGGCCTTGAGCTCACTTTGTAGCACAGGCTGGCCTTGCACTGATCCTCCTGCCTCAGCCTCTTGAGTGCTGGGATTATAGGCATGCACCACCACACCCTGCATTGGCAAGTGATTACCACTGAGCTACACCGTACCCCCTATTTTATTTTGAGATAGGTAAGTTTCCTAGGCTTGCCTCAAACCTGGGATCCTCCTAAATCAGCCTCTCCTGTAATTGGGATTACACATTCACTACCAAGCCCACCTCCTTTTGTTTGTCTGTAATTTAAAACAGAGGCACCTCACTGGCCTTGAACTCCTGGACAATCATCTCGTTTCAGCCTCTAAAGTAGCTGGGACTACAAGTGCAGATCATCAAGCCTCACTAAGGTTCGTTTTTCTTTTTAAACCAAAAATAAAAATCAAATTTTAAGGTAAAAATGACTGTGGGGACATGTAACTTTCTGACACACAATTATTTTTTAATAAAGTATGCTATCATAATGAATCAAGATTAAAACAATGATTAATTTGAATCTCTAAGAAAATCTCAATACTCAAAAGCAAGAATGGTCAGCAATAAATTCTTAAAGGACAAGTTTATAAAGATAGCATGTCCTGTAAATGCTAAAGCAAGAAATACCTTCCTGCCTACACTAGAGGAAAAGGTAACAGATTTGTTTTATTCTCCTGTGACCTTAGTAATATTTTATTAAGTGTAGTTTAAGATACTAATTCTTTCTTTAAATCTCTCCAGAAGCTGAGAAAAGTTTTTAAGTTTAAAAATACAAAAACATCCTTCCACCTCCTAGTTTACAAACAAAATAATTATATTCAAATAGCAACAAGAATAATATCCACTATACCTTATTGTAACGATCATGTGGAACAGACTGTAAAACAATAGGCTCCATCGTAGAAACATTGGCAAACTGAACCTCTGGGATGTACAGGGCACAGACCACGTGAGCCCAACCTAAAACACATCAATGAAAGTCATCCTTAAAGTCATTCTTAGTCACATTTATTAAAAATACAATCACCAAGGTTCTAAAAAGATCCCTTAAAATAACTATTTAAGAAATGCACAACAGGTCATTTCCTGGGACCCCCCCCCACCAAAAAAAAAAAAAAAGAAAGAAAAAGAAATGCACAACAGAAGACATAGTAAATCCTCAACAATGGCTTCCCCTTAAAAACAGCCAACCTCTTCCTGACAAAGCCTTCTTAGACATTTCTCCAGTTCTGACACATAGTAACAGAAGGGAAACATTTATAAATTCCAGTGCTAGCATTAACACTTTTTACATGGCTGACAAAGTAATTTAGACCAACACTTTCTAAAAACCATTTTGAAGATAATTTTCAATTATCTGAGGGGCAATTGGCTAAAATTTTTTCCCAATTCGTGGGGTTTTTCTTTTTTTGCCTTTTTGAGACAGGGTTTCGCTATGCAGTTGAGGCTGGCTTTGAGCTCACTTTGCAGCCCAGGCTGGTCTCAAACTTGCTACAATCCTCCTGCCTCAGCCTCCCAAGTGCTGGGATTACAGGTGTGCACCACCACACCCAGCTCATGGGTTTTCACTTGATGTGCAAAAACATTTCAAGATGAGATCCCAATTGTTGATTCTCTGAAGTATTTCCCACGCAGTTTGGTTTTTGCTCATGAACTCTCTGCCTACCTGTGTCTTCAAGATTTCTACCTACTTTCTCTCCTAGTAGATTTAGTGTTTCTGTTTTAATATTTAGATAATTTAACCAGGCGTGGTGGCACACGCCTGTAATCCCAGAACTTCAGAGGCTGAGGCAGGAGGGTCCTTGTGAGTTCCAGACTAGCCTGGACTACTAAGTGAGCTCAAGGCCAGCCTGAACTGCATGACGAGACCCTATCTCAAAAAGACAGGAAAAAAAATATTTAGATAAGTTAATCCATTTTGACTTTAGTTTGCTGCATGGTGATAGACATGGGTGTGGTTTTAGTCTTCAGCATGTGGAGAACCAGTTTTTCTAGCACCATTTATTAAAGAGGCTATTCTTCCAATGAACATGTTTGGCCCCTTTGTCAAAGATAAGGTGTCTGAGTGCGTTTGTGGTTTTGGCTTCATCTTCTAGTCTGTTCCACTGATCCTCAGATTTTTTTTTTTGCCAGTACCATGCTGATTTTATCACAGCAGCTTTGTAGTATAAATTCAAGTCAGGGATTGTGATGCCTTCTGACTTGCCTTTGTTACTCACAATTGCTTTAGTTATTCCAAGTCTCTTCTAGTTCCACATGGAACTTTAGGAATGTTTTCTCTAGATCTGTGAAGTATACTAATGGTATTTTGATCAGGACTGCATTCAATCTGTACAACAATTTGGGGAGTGTGCCCATTTTCACAGTGCTGATTCTTCCTATCCATGAGCAAGGAGTACCTTTCCATTTTCTGAAATCTTCGATCTCTTTTTCAGAGTACTATAATTTTCACTGTATAGATCTTTTACATCCTTTATTAGATTGATTCTTAAGTATTTCAACTTTTGGATGCTACTGTGAAAGGTATGGTTTCCTTAATTTCTCAATGTGTTTGTTGTTTATGTACAGGATGCTAGTGATTTTTGAGTATTGATTTTGTACCCAGCTACGCTACTGAATGTATTAGTCCTAGGAGTCTTTTGGTGGAGTTTTTGGGGTCTTCCAGGTAGAGTATCATGTCATCTGCAAATAATGATAACTTCACTTCTTGCTTTCCTGTCCTCACTCATTTTCTCTCTCTTGTCTAATTGCACTGGCCAATGTTTCCAGAACTATGCTGAATAGGTGACAGTGGACATCCTTGTCTTGTTCCTGATTTTAAAGTGAAAGTTTTCAGTTTTGTCCATCTACTATGATATAAAATTTTTTTTTAAATCAGGCCCCCAAAATTCAAAGCCCCAATCCAAAAATGGGCATCTGAGATGAATACACACTTATAGGATAAAGAAATACAAATGGCAAATAAATACATGAAAAAATGTTCAACATCATTAGTCATTTGAGAAATGCAAATTAGGTCCGGGGATATAGTTCAGTGGCATAAGCGCCTGCCTGGCAAACACAAGGTCCTGACTACAATTCCCAGTACCGGGAAAAAAAAAAAAAAAGAGAGAGAGAGAGACAAATGCAAATTAAAACAACACTGAGATTCTATCTCACCCTAGAAGGAATGACTATCATCAAGAAATAAGCCAGTAACAAATGCTGGAGGGGGTGTGGGGAAAAAGGAGCCCTTCTCCAGTGTTAGTGAGAGTACAGACTATGAAAATCAGTCTAGACAGTCCCCAGCAAACTAGGGTTAGAGGTCCCATTCAATCCAACTATTCCCCTTTGAGTATTTTTCCAGAACTGAAAACATCACACTACAGCAATATACATGCGCCCCTGTTTATAGCAGCACAATTTCCAATAGTTAAATCTTGGAAATAACCCAAATCCTCATAAAAAGAGGAATGGATAAAAAAGATGTGGCATTTTTAATAAAGTGGAGTATTACTCAGCTATAAAGAAAGATAAAGATAAACCTGAGGCTTTTATAGGTAAATGGACATAACGAGAGACCATACTCATCAGTGAAATAAATCAGATTCACATGTGTATACATCATACCATCTCCCTTGTGTGAGAACCTAATATAGTAAAACAAATCTGAAAGGTACAATAGTTATTGTGAAAGGGAAAGAAACTGCTCAAAAGGAAAGAACAACTTGGACTAGGAGAAAAAGAAAGAAGGGAAAAAACATATATATATATATATATATGTATGTGTGTATATATACACACATACATACACAAAATAACTAAGGTAATTATACTACCAACTTCTATTGGTTTACTGAAAGGAACAGTTAATTTTAATTGTTTGAATAGTCTTACATGCCTAGATCTGGTTATCTGAGTAACCACTCTGAGGATAACAACATGTGCTACAACAACCGTTGTTAATTTTCTATTACCTTGTTTTGAAATTCTGTATCATTTTTATGTTGTTTTGTTTATGTCTTTGTTTTTGTTCTTTTCCCTTTAAAATAAAAAAATAAAAAAATAGTTCACTTAAAGTTGTTATGGTTTGCTGGGCTGGGGGTGTGGCTCAGTGCCTGGGCGTGCTCTTGTGCACCACCACCCACACACACAATGTCAACATTTTAATCTTAAGTATTAATGTTAATTGTTTAATCTTTATAGTAATGTCAATACATTTCAATACTATATTAATTTTAAATTTTTGTTCAAAATATTTTAATAACAGCATCAAATGTTTCTTTTAATTTTAAAATGAGCAAAGGTACTGGGAGTTCATGTTACAGTGAACAACACTGCAATACTGAAAAAAGATGAAAAGCCAGGCTGGGGATGTAGCTCAATGGTAAAGTGCTTGCCTAGCATGCACAAGGCCCTGAGTTCAATCCCAGTACCACCAAAGGAAAAAACAAAAAACACAGATAAAAGGCCATGGATGTGGGCACTAAAGGCCAAGGGAGAACAGGAAGTAGTGGTTTGTTTTCTGAAAGGGCCACAAGCCAGGACAAAGCGTGCAGTGCAAGTGCACAGGGCCTCTCAGAAACTGCACCGAAGTGCTCATCTTCTAACACTCTGACAACATTTGATCCTAATTTAGTTAATCCTAAATCACAACTGCTCATCATCAAACAAACATCCTCTCTGAAGGAAAATAATATCAACTTGGCTATGAATAATTTCTACATTTAATTAGAATTTCCAGAACAAACAGTACCAAACACGACAGATAAGACACCATGAATGAAAACCAGCAAAAAAAAAAAATTAAAAGAGATGCACTCTGGAGTTACCAAATAGAGATTTTAAAACAAGTATGCGCAAGGTGTGGTAGCACACACCTGTAATCCCACCCCTCCAGAGGCCGTGGCAGGAGGATACCACGAGTTCCTAGTACATAATAAGTTCAGAACTAGCCTTAACTTCATAATGAGGCCCTGTCCCAAAAAGGTATGCTTACTATGAGCAAATACATACAAGAAAAAATTTAAAATTGTTGCAGTAAACTGAAAACTATAAATAATAAATACGAATTCCAAAAGTAAAAATATGGAGCCAAGGATGGTACTAAATGTCTATAATCCCAGCCTTAGGAGGCTAAGGCAGGAAGAACACCAAAAGTATAAGGGCACCATGGATACCTTGTCTCAAAAAACAAAACCAGTCACTTGGAAGGCTGAAGCAGGAGGACTCAAGGCCAGCCTGTTCTACATAATGAGTTCAAGGCCAGCCTGAACTACACAGTGAGGCCCCATCTCAAAAATAAAGAAAAATAAATTAAAAAACAAAACCAAAAAATTAAGAAATTAGTAAGTGGAAGATTAACAATGGTTTAGGGATAAATAAAAACAGTTAGTGGACAACAGAACAGGTCAGAAGAAAATATCCAGAATGTTAGCATGAAAGTAGAGAAACACAGAAAGGGCACAAAAGACATAAAAAAAACACAGCACATGAGCCTATTACCCACATCATCAGTTTCCGGACACAAGAGAACACGCACGAGTGAGGACACCTAAGACAGCCACTGAGCGGAGAGCACCACAATCCACGCAGCAAATGCAAGTCAGCACTGTCCTGACTACACTGAATGAATGCCAGAGCCAACCAAGTGTCCAGTCACACACAGTCACGCCCCCAGCCTTCACCCTCGCTGCACACCACGGCTCACTCAGGGCCATGCGCAGCCCTGCAGCTCCACTCATGGAAGCGCCTGTATAGGGCACCTCCTATCTCTGATGTCCTGTTTCTATTACACCAATGCTCACTAACTGCAAGTACCTGCTATGGCTGACTTGAGTGTTCAATCTAATAGGTCCAAGTTTTTAGCTGGGGACCGAGAGGTTATACCATAAAACTTAGGCTTTATCACCTAGGTTTATGTACAAGGTCTAATCAAGTAGTAAGAAAGTGTTTAAATTTTTTTTAATGTATTACAGTAAAAGACACGTTGCCAGTAATCCCCCTCAAAATACACCCCCTCACTTCAAATACAAACCAATGTGTACCACTTCCCGAAACAGTTCTGAAAGCCCTCTTTCATGTATTTAGCTGTGCTGCTGTGGGTGCCTCGGTGTCCTGAATCACTTCAAAAATGTTTCCCTTTCTCAATTGTTCTGACTCTTACAAAAAGCCAGATGTCACACAGTGCCAATTCCAGTGAATAATGACACACGGTAATGTTTTTGTGAACTTACTTTTCTGCTGGATGGCACATGAGACAAAATTTTATTATTTTCTCATCTCATAAAAACATGAACAAGGATTCCAGACTGCTTTAGAAAGTGGCCAGAATGATGCATAAGTGTTCAAAGCAAAAGGGAATATTCTTAGCATTAATGGCAATGCGTCTTTTACTATAATACATTTTTTTAGTTTAAATATTCACCATACATTTTGGTCACCCCTGTGGAGACCCTTTTGTTGTATGTTCATACAACAAAATCATCTAGCAACACGTATCTCAAGAGCTTATACCCATCACTAACCAGTACATAGTTTGCTCAAAATACAAATAATAAAAAATTTTTAGCCAATGTACTTTAAAATTTAGGCAAAAGGATGAACTGCCAAAAACTACAACTTACCTAAACCAATCACAATAAAAAATTGAAATTTTAAAATTTTAAGCTTGGAGGCATACACCTATAATCCCAGCTACTTGGGAGGCTAAGGCAAGAATCAAGTATTTGAGGACAGTAGCAACAACTTATCAAGACCCTACCTCAAAATTTAAAAGGGGTTGAAGGGAAAGTAGGAGGAGAAAAAAAAAAAATCAAGTTATACCACATACAGGTACAAATTCCCAATAATGAATTGTGATCATTACGTATACATAAAATATACCAATAAACTTAATTGATTTTTAAAAAAGGACTAGGAATGCGGTGCAGTGGTAGAGCATTTGCCTCCAATCAAGAGGCTCTGGATTCAATCCTCTCTACCCACCCCCAAAAAACCTAAATCTATTATTATAACCTTTAGAAAACTCCAAACACAGATTTAGCAGTGAACTCTACTAAACATATAAGAATGACACATGGTTATCTTACACAAATGTTTCCAGAAAACAAAAGAGAATACTTCCCAACTTGTTGAGAACAGCATAACATTAATGCCAAAAATCGTGTTAAGACTATAATAAGGAAAATCACAGGCTAATTTCTTTAATTTCAGGAACAGATGCCAAAATTTTAAATAAAACATCACCCAACTGAATCTCACAATAATTGAATTTATTCTGGGTGAAAAAGGTTGATTTAACTCAGAAAGTGCATGAGTATAATTCCTAACAGAGTAAAATAAAACATATGATCTTAACAGAGGCAGGAAACTATATAATAAGTTCCTCATCAGTTACTTAAATTTTCACAGCATGTCATATTCATGTCCAGATATTTTTATAAGTACTAAGCTAATAAAAAAATTTGAGTTTCGGGGGCTGGGAATATAGCTCAGTGGAATAAGCGCCTGCCTAGCAAGCACAGGGTCCTGAGTTCGATCCCCAGTACCGCCAAAAAAAAAAAAAAAATGGAGTTTCTCTGAAAAAGTTAAAGTAGAAATGAAGATGACTACAGGTTACTTATTTCTCACCTAAAATGCTTGGGAACAGAAGTGTTTCAGATGGTGGAGACTTCTAGATTTTACAATATGTGCGTAAAACTGGTAAAGCTGAGCTCCCCTAATATAAATCCAAATCTGAAATGTTCCAATATCCAAAATTAGCACTCAATCAGGCATGCTGGTGCACACCTGTACTCCCAGCACTTAGCAGGCTGAAGCAGGAGGATTGCTATAAGTTCAAGACCTGCCTGGGCTACAAAGTGAGCTCAAGGCCAGCCTGAACTGCAAAGCAAGGCCCAGTCTCAAAAAAAAAGACAAAAAGAAAAAAATTAGTGCTCAAAAACGTTTGGATTTGGGAGCATTTCATATTTGGGATTTTCAGATTTGGAATAACTCAAATATTCAGGAAAGAACATCAAATTACAGCATAAGGGCAGGGGATATAGCTCAGCAGCACAAGCCCTTGTCTGGTAAGCTTGAGGTTATGAGTTCGATTCCCGATACCAAAAAACAAAAGCAACAAGCTGGGCGTGATGGCACACACTCGTAATCCCAGCACTCGGGAGGCTGAGACAGGAGGATGGTTGTGAGTTCGAGGCTAGCCTGGGCTACAAAGTGAGCTCAAGGCCAACCTGAACTACATAGCGAGATGATAGCTCAAAGCAACAACAACAACAAAAAAACAGAACAAAAACAAGCCAGCATTTCTTTACAGTCAAGCAACATACATCCTAGAGTATAAAATTAGCATTTACTAGAAACATCAACCCTCTAGAAATATACAAAAGAAAAAACAGAATGCAGCTTATTTTTCAAAAGTTTCAAATTTAGTTTACATGTGAAAAACCTGTACCAGGCAAGGTGGCATATGCTTGCAATCTCAACTACAAAAGACAGGGGATCTTGAGGACAATGTTAGCCTGGAAACAGTGAGACCCATCTCAAAGAAGGAAAGGAAGGAAAAGGAGAGGAGGGAAGGGGAAAAGAAAGAAAAAAAGAAGAAGGAAGAAGAAGGAAGAAAGATTTTATTTAGAAGTATGCACTCATTCCACATAAAGTAGCCAATGTTTGTCGACAAAGTAGAAAAATCATTTTCATACAAAAAATTAGTAACTTACATCTACTACTCTAAAAATGAGCAATAAGCACTATTTAATTTGATAAAATAATATAAACTACCAAACATTTTAAAGTAATTCTCACCCATTCCAGTTTTCAACAGAAATTCTAACACTCTGTACTTACCCCCATTATCTGTTCTTTTTAAAGCACCATCCTTATGGGGACACAGTTCACATCTCTTAAAAAAAAAGTGAAAAGATGTTCTCAGATTACAAAAAGTGTAACATATCCCCTGCATCTTCAAAGCTGAAAATATGGAACCAGCGTTTGTACTAGTTGCCTCCATCAACGATTTAAAACATTCCTCACAAAATAACTGTTCTCAATGACATGGGACCTTCCAAAGAGCACCAGATTAATAACTTCTTTTCAGGTATAATGATACCTTGGTTCGTGAACTTAATTCTTTCCACAACTCTGGTCACAAGCCAAATTGGATGAGAAACAAATCAAATTCAGTGATTAGATTCAATGTTGACCTTATGGAGAAATTAGATTTGGTTCTTGTCCAATTTGGTTTGTAACAAAATTGTGGCGAGAAGTAAATGCAACAACTGAAGTACATTTTAGCCAGGTGCATACCTGTAATCCAGTATGGTCAATGGAGGCCAAAGGAGGATTGCAAACTCAAGCGCAACCTGGGCAATTTAGTGACTTCATGAGACCCTGTCTCAAAATAAAAATGGACTGAGGATGCAGCTCAGTGATAAAGCCCTGAGTTCAATTCCCAGTAATTACAAAAATAAATGAGTTACATAAATGAATAAAGTACATTTTAACTTTCAAACTTCTGCAGAAATTTTTTAAAATTTCACTTATGAAAGGCAAGTCCAGTGGTGTACACTTATCACCCTCGTTACACAGGAAGAGAAACTGAGCCCATGAGGCTGAACAACCTCGTAAGACCCCATCCAAAAGCATGAACAAAAGTATTCTAGTCTCTAACATCTGCCTGTATCTCTTTGCTATCTAAGACCAGCCAGCATTACTGTAGTCAAGCAGGTCTGCAGGTCTGCTTTCCCTCTAATAAACAGCCAAACTTCGATCTCCAACTCCAAAAAGAGTCAACCTCAGAAACTTACAACTTTGATTTCAGCAACAAGGCATCGTCCTACATTGAAGGAAGGAACTAATCTGATCATTCTAGTTACTCTTACACACAGTGATACTCCAAGTTATTGTGTAGGCATCTCTTCCAACTCCCCCACATTTAAAGTAAACATATCTGAGTATAAAAATAAAAGAATAAGTTTAATTGGCATTGTCCTACTACGAAGAATGTGCTCCCAAAGGCCACACCGGGCTACTTATTTATGCCTTGTTTGTTCCCACAAGGTGTGCAGCAGTAAAATACCTGAACCCCAAAGGAAAGCTGTGAGGAAGCCGGACGAAAGCGTGAGCTAACCGCACAAACCCAACTTCCTTGCCGCCCAGCATGTCACTCCTCGTGCCTCGTGGCTCAGCAGCACCTTTCTTCTCGCCGCTTCTAAAGTTCTGCTGGTTTCGCTTTGTTGTATCTGCTTCTCTCAGAGACTCTCACTGGCCTTGAACTCACTACATATCCCAGGCTGGCCACGAGCTCAGAGTAAACCTCCTGGCTCAACCTGGGCATGCACCACCACACCTGGCATCTAAACTTTTACATGTTTTACCGTTACATGGGGCTGAGGCCTAGAATACCTTATGTCAATGGTATCAAACGTACACCAAGTGTCTGCGGTGGACTGCTTTTGAAAGCTCTAAAAGGTTCACCACTACTGCTTTATGCCATGATACAAAACAGACAATCCTAGTCATTGTCTAAAATTTCCACTGTCATCTAAATTACAGAAAATATGACAGTAAATCCTAAATTTTATCTCAGATTGGTCCTCAGATCCAGATACAAAACTTCCTAAACCAACTAGGAAAAACAAATTCTTACTAGACTGTTAAACCTTACTGATCATTAATATAAATTTAAAATGTTTTTAAAAGTTTCAATATAATAATTAAAACCAGCTGTGGTAGCACTCACTTGTCATCCCAGTACTTGGGAGGCTGAGGCAGAACAACCACATAATTTGAGGCCAACCTGAATTACAGAGCAAGATTTATCTCAAAAAAAATCAGAATAATTAAAAGGGAAAATTATTAGTTACACCTAAGAATATTTTTTAAAACCACTAGGCCAGCTCAAAATATTTTAACTTTCAAAAAAATTTTTATTCGTCCATATTTGCAACACATACTGATTACATTCATCACGGGAAGGGGGTGCACGTACATGACACATCTCAATTCTTTTTACGTCCCCTTTGTTTGTTCCTCCCTCCTG
Source organism: Dinomys branickii (assembly GCA_004027595.1). Lineage (NCBI taxonomy): Eukaryota > Metazoa > Chordata > Mammalia > Rodentia > Dinomyidae > Dinomys > Dinomys branickii. The sequence continues at coordinate 40,215 of PVLD010009907.1, read as the reverse complement.
ACTCCCTCTATCTCTTCTGGGTCCTTTTCCCACTTACAAAACATTTATCTCCCTGTTTCTTATTATCTTTTATTTTTCTCTTTAAATTATTTATACCTTTGGGTTTCTCATAAGAGTATCTTCTTTTTCTTTTGAGGCAGGGTCTCACTATGCAGTCCACGCTGGCTGAGAAGAGAGGGCCCAGCCTGTGCAACTTAGAGATTTAATGAGAACCTGACTCAAAATTTAAAAAAAATTAAAAAGAGCTGAGATGTAGCTCAATGTAAATGTCCTGGTTTTAACCCTCACTATCCTTCCAAATTAAAACAGAAAAAGAGTATGACTAGCAAGTATACAGATGAGAGGAGCATTCCACGGCAAGTCAAATAATGAATACAACACAATAATCATAAATGTTTAATATTAAACACCGCTTCTAAACACATGCAGGAAAAATTATCCCAAGGGATAAGGAGAAAATTCCCCAGAGTAAGATGTTTCAACATGCCTATCTCTGTAATCAGCAACACTGGAACCTATCCACTAATCCCTGAGCCACAGCTATCTGAGCAGCATTCCAGACGGATAACTCTTCTCAGGTGACATCACACACTCTCCAGGAGAGACCACGGGCTGGACAACACTACACAAAGCATTTAAATCATATATAGTATGTCTCCTGACCACATAAGAAACAAAGAAAGATATGAATTCATGACACAGGGTTCCACCAGAAGAACCTATAAAACAACAAAACATACACCTTTCATGTACAAACGAAGGAATCCTGGGTATATACAATCCCTAAACATCCCATTTACCTGGCTTATACACTGGACCAAAAATACTCCCCTGCTCAAGCAAGCCCTGTGCTGCTGAGCCCTAGAAATGCTTCAAACCAGACAACCCTGACCTGCTCACCCACCCCCACATTACTCCCATCTCCTTCGTTCCCTCTGCCTCTTCACTCATCCCCGAGCTTCTCCTCAGCCCTTGTGCTAATTCCTCCTTCCATGACAAGGAAGCTCTTGTTACATGGGCTGTCCCTTCCTCTTCAGACCAAAGAACAAGAACATCTTTTCAAGGCAGGCGCATCATGACCTACTGGCTTTGCTCCACCTAACAATAAAAGCTACATTTGAAAACAACCTGGCCAGGTGTGGCAAGACTGCCTATAACGCCAGCAGGTTCAAGCCAAGGCTGAGGCTGAGGCAAGAGAACTGCCATGAGGTGCAGTAGGCCTAAACTGAACTACATAGTGACACCCTGTCTCAAAAGTAAAAAGAAAAAACAATCTGGCCAGGTATCATGATGCACACTCGTAATCTCAGCACTTGGGAGGCTGACACAGGAAAATCATGACAAATACAAGGCCAGCCTGCACTACATAGCAAGATCCTGTCTCAAAACAAAAGAAAAAAATCTGATAAATATCATTATAAAAAGTTCCTATCGGACACTGTAACACTGCTCTCCTCAAAGAATGGAAACAGATCAAGTCCATTCTACAAAAGAAAAGTAAAAGAATACAATTAGGAAGAAAGAAGAAAAACTAGGTGTTGCTTTTACAATGCTAAGAACTGAACACAGGGCCTCAAGAATGCTAGGAACATCTCCACCCCAAAACTGACTTCTAACATGATCACATACTAAAAAAATCTAAATAATCATTCCCCCAAAACTACTAGAATTTATGTGACTTAAGAAAGGTAAAAAAAAAAAAAAAAAGAAAGAAAGAAAGGTTGTAAATCAGGCATGGTGGCACACACCTGTAATCCCAGCACTTGGGAGGCTGAGGCAGGAGGATCATTGGGAGTCTGAGGCCAGCCTGGGCTACAAAGTGAGCTCAAAGCCAGCCTGAACTGCATAGTGAGACCCTGTCTCAAAAAGACACACACACACACAAAAAGTAAGATTATAACACCCAGGTCAATATACAGAAAGCAATTCCATTTCCATATACTAAGAATAATTAAAACTGAGTATTTATACTACCATTTGTAAGACCATCAAAAAGCAAAATTCTTAAATAAAAACACCATAAAAAAAATATAGTATCAGTGGCCAGGCCTAGTGGTGCACGTCTGCAATCCCAGCACTCAGGAAGCTGAAGCAGGAGGACTGCCAAAAATTCAAGGCCATCCTGGGGTACACAGAGTTCAAGGTCAGCCTGAAGTACATAGTGAGAACCTGTCTCAAAAAGCCAAAACGAAAAAAAACAAAAAAAGAAAAAAAAAATACATATATATACATGCCATCAAGACCAAAGCAAAGTACAAAACACTGTTCAGAAAGAATAAAGATCCATATAAGCAAGAGCTTCACTACGATTATGGACAGAAGACTCAGCATGATCATGATGTGAATGGTGTCAACTGTAAGTTGAGCTAGAGTAAAAGCAAGTGTAGCCAAAATCCGATCAACCTTCCCCTCTACGGGAAGTGGATCAGTACTGGGGATGGAAAGCAAGGCCTTCACACTAGGCCACATCCAAACTGCCCCCGCCCCCTTTGAGATAGTCTCAGTAGACTGCTAAACGGCCCAGTGTTCTAGACTGAGCTTAAACTTGAGATCCTCCTGCCTTAGCCTCCCAGTGCTGTGATTACAGGCATGTGTCACCATATCTGGCTCCAAAAGATCTACTTGGAAACAAGGAAAAACTAATATTTATATGCAAATGTGAAAGACCTAAGAGTATGCAAACAATCTTGAAAAAGGAACTGTAATTTGAGATAGTGACCATTTTTTAGGTATGGTGATGGAACCCTGGGTCACTCTATCATTGAGCTATATATGCCTTTTAATTTTTGAGACAGGATCTCACTAAACTGGGTGAGGTAGCCTCAAACTTTTGATCCTCCTGCCTCAGCCTCCTGAATAGCTGGGATTACAGACATGCAACACCATCTCCATCTATAAGATTTCTTAGAAAGGAATAAGTAGTTAAAACTGCGTAACAATATAAGACTAACAAACAGATCAATGGAACAGAACAAAGATTCCTCAAAGAACGCCCACCTCTGTGGCTGTATGTCTCACCAAAACCATCACATGAAGGAGAGCTTTTACAGTATGGTACAAAAACAATTAATTGGACAGCGATAAAATACTGAGCTGTATCACAGACCTACATATAAACTAGCAAAAACAAAAAATTTAGAATAAAGGAAATTGCCTTCATGACCTCAGGGGTAGGCAAAAGTGCCCTAACACACAGTAAAAAGCACTGATAAATTAGACTTCATAAGATTGGAATACTTCAGCTCATCAAAAAGCACAACTAATAAATAGGTTAACAACACAAATTTGGGGAACATTATTTACAAAACATTTATATTATGAAGGACCAGTATCTAAAATATATGAAACCTTCTCAATTGAAAATAGCAAAGAATAAAGCTAAAAGTGTAAAGAACAAACTTCACAAGAAAACTCAAGAATGGTCCACATACAAAATAAAACATGCTAGCTGGGCAGTGTGGTGCACACCTATAATCAATCCCAGCACTCAGGAGGCTGAGGCAGGAGGATCCTTGCAAGTTTGAGACCAGCCTGGGCTACAAAGTAAGCTCAAGGCCATCCTGAACCGTACAGTGAGACATTGTCTCAAAAAGACAAAAATTAAAAAAAAAAATAAAAACATGCTCGGCTTCACTAAGCCGGGGCCAGATGAATAAAGGTGACCAGATTTAGTCTTCCTGAGTGAAATAACAAAGACCAAAACAATAAATGAAGGCACAGCAGTGAGGAGAATGGACAAGTCACAGAATACGCGACCCCTGGGTAACAAGACACAAATGACACGAGCCACCACATGCCCAGTTAAGCCTGACGAGTCTCCAGGCTGCAGCACAGAGAGGAGGAGCTCAGGCAGGGCTGAGGTCTCCCGAGCAGGGGAAGTAGAGCAGGAGTCCAAGTCGGCCACACCACCGGCACTCCTGGGGGACCCGCACTAGCAGCGCTGGGGGTTGCCAAGGTCCGCACAGGCCCACCCAGGCCTCGCAGTAGGTGACGGATCAGCACTGCATGGCCTGGAAAGAGACCATGGGCAAGAACAAGAGGTAATAACATACATAGGGAGTGAACAGTCTGCTCCCAAACCTAACACATGTCACCAGAGTAGTAAGAGAAGAAGCTTCACAACAGGAAAATTTTAACCCTCAACAGCTTGACTCCACCCAAAGAAAACACAAAAGCAAGAACCAAAGAAACAAACTTTTTCCCAGCAACTCAAACATGCCACAAAACAAAGGCCAGAGATATTTTTTGGCATACCAAAAGCAAAGAGAAAAAAGCTGGGCACAGCTGCACCAACATGTACAACTTATCCAGAACAAAGCTGAGCATGGTGGCACATGCCTACAATCCTAGCACTTTAGGAGCCTGAGGCAAGAGGAGTACATTTCAAGTACAGCATGGGCAACTCAGCTGCCTGAAAATGGTGCACAGCACGATGGGTTGAACCCAAGCACCCTCCCCAAAAACTTCTACAGAAGCAGGAAACTGTACCCTGTAATGGGGAGGACTCAAATCAATCCTACGGTAACAAGAGAAATTAGTAGTCACAGTAAAATGATTACATGACTAAATGTCATGTGATCAGAAAGCTAGAGCAAGTTGGTTAGAGTGACACACACCTGTCAACTCAGCTACTCAGGGATTAGCAGATGAACCTCAAATTTGAGGCACATGGAATGAAACCTGGGCAACTTGGTGAGACTATTTCAAATAGAAAATAAACAGGGCTGGGGAATACAGCTCAGTATTCTCCAAATTCATTCCGCAGTACCAGAAAAAAAAAAAAAAAAGAAAGAAAAAGACCAAAAAACTATTCAACACTGACCGAAGAAATCAAGGTATCTAAACAAGGCTGACCCAGGGTGCCCACGGACTAAAGACTCCACGGGTCAAAGGCAGCTGACCCTCTCCACACTGACAGCTTTCAGGCTGAAAGGCACTCTGACCAAAATCCCAGCAAGCTTGCCCAATACACTACGGCATGAGGCTATTCTACAGTCTGCACGAGTGCGTGTGTGTCCACATGCATGTGTCTGAAACCAAGCAACCATGTCTCCAACAATTCTGAAAACGAATAAAAGTGACATGAACTGGTCTCCTGAATTTCAAGAGTTGTGTAACTATAGCAATCAACACAGTGCAATGTTGCCATAGGGACACAGATCAACACAAAACTCAAAATTGTGCATAAATAAGCCCAGCTGACTGTAAACAATGGTTTCAGATAAGGAGGGGAGATACACTTTTCAAAATATGGCACTGGAGCCAGGCATGATGGCACACACCTGTAATCCCTACATTTGGGAGGTTAGGCAGGAGGTTCACCAGGAGTTCAAGGCCAGCCTGGGCTACATAGTTGAGTTCCCGGCCAGCCTAAGTTACACAGCAAGACCTTATCTCAAAAAAAGGAAAAAAAAGGACACTAGGCCAAAAGAAAAACCTAAACGGATCATAAATTCAAATGTAAAGCATAAAACTATAAATAAATATTGCAGAAAAATCTTCAGGGTCTAGCAGTAGGTAAAAAGTTATTAGATTTGACCCCAGAAGGCCCCATAAGGAAAAATGTATGAACTGGACTTCATGAAAAGTAGTAGATTTGGGATAGAAGTGAAGGCTGATGGTGGAGCACTCTGCATGTGTGCGGCCCAGGTATCTCCAGCACAGAGGAAGGAAAACAGAACCACAAGGCATACAAAGAACCAGAGCGCTCAATATAAGTAAATGAAAAGTGTTTTAATGGCAGCTCTCCTAGACAAAAAATGTTAAACCACCATTATAAAGACGCTCAAAGAACTTAAAGATGTGGAGAGTGTCAAGAAAATAATGAATTAACACAGTGGAAACATCAATAAAGAAACAAAAACCAAAAAGAAACTGAAAAGAAATTTCAAAACGGTAAAGTACAAAATGTGAGTGAAAAATTCCCTAGAGGGAGTCACAGATTTGAGCTGAGAAAACAATCAGCAAACATAGAACCAGAAATTACCCAGTATGAAGAAAACAAAAATAAAAATGAAAAGAGAGCAGAGCCCAAGGGACTGTGGTACCACACAGATTAACGTTTGGATAGAGTCCTATCTAGAAGACAGAAGGGATAGCAAGAATGTGGAAGAGTCAGGAGTCCCAGCAACTCAAAAGGCTTGAGTCAGGCCAGCCTTGGAAACACAGTGGGACCACGTGTCAAAATAAAAAAGGGCAGAGGAAGTACTTCAGTACTATGGCATTTGCCTAGAATGCACAGGGTCGTGAGTTCAAACTGTTGCACTGAAAACAAACAAACAGATCTCAGTAACAGACAGTGCACTGGGTGAGAGAAGCAGCTGAATATGCTGCACATCCACAGAAGGCAGCCCAGAGTTGACACTAGGCTCACAAGGTACCACACACAACGCTTTCACCCTAGCCATTCTCTATTAGAAATAACATGCAGACAACACACATTTACAGAGTGAAAAACTAAGCAGTTCAATCCCTGATGCAGAAACTAGACCCAGTGGGATGATTCATTCAAAATCAGAAGTTTAATGCCAGAACATGGGCTATGACTCAAGTCTTCTATTTCTGGATCAATCTCATTAAAACGTGTAATTTTTGCCTCATATTTAAATAGGTATACCTGCTTGGACTTTGTATCAACAAATAACTGAAACTAATCTCTATTATATAAAGATTAATTTCAGTTAATTAAAATTAATCAATTAATTAAAATTAATGGGAAGTGGTGGTACATGCCTATAATCCCAGCATTTGGGAGGCTGAGGCAGAAGGATCACCATGAGTTCAAGGCCAGCCTGGACCTCACAGTGAAACCTTGTCTCAAAAAAAAAGAGCATGGTAACAGTTTATCTCATCTCCTATTGATGGACTTTTTTTGGGGGGGGGGTACTCAGAATTGAACTCGGGACCTTGCACTTGCCAGACAGGCACTTCAGCCACTGAGCTATGTCCCTGGCCCTCTAATGATGAATTTAAAGAAGATAAAACTAATCACATGACAGGCTGAGTGTTGCAATACATGCCTGTAATTCCTGCTCTAGGTAGGCTGAAACAGGAGGATCACAGTTAAGTTTCAGCAAGTTTGAGGCCAGCCTGGTCTACAAAGTGAGTTCAAGGTCAGTCTGAACTGCACAGCAAAACCTGTCTCAAAGAGACAAAAAAAATAAAATTACATTAAAAAATCACATGATGATCATAATGAAAGATATCATCAAGTCCAGAGAAGACACTAATTAAACAGCTAGTGGAGCTAAAGAAAGATATGCAAAACATGAACACCAAACATGGGAAAAAATGAGAGTGTGTAAGAAAGTTCCAAACAAAAATCCAAGAGAAAAACTGGGGATACAGCTCAACGGCACAAGCACCAGCTTGGCAAGTACAAGGGCCTGAGTTCAATTCCCCATACCAAAAAAAAAAAAAAAAAATCCGAGAGAAGGAGCCAGTGTGAAGATAATGTTAGACCTAGAGAATGAGGCTGTAGTCAGTGATCAATTAATGTGAGATATCTTAAAAACAAGGGAAACACCAGGCGTGGTGGTGCAAGCCAGTAATCCTAGCACTGGGAAAATAGTTGTTAAGTTTGAGACCAGCCTGGGCTACAAAGTGAGCTCAAGACCAGCCTGAACTACATGGTAACACCCTATCTCAAAAAGACAAAAAAGAAAAACGAAAAAAACAAGGGGAGGTGAAAATGGATCCAGTATCTCCTAGATAATTATTCAAAAATGACTAATATAAAAGTAATTGAAATTAGCAAAAAATGGAAGACAGGACTGTTATGGTTGATACATTGTGTCAACTTGAAGAGTCTATAGAGATTTGGCTGAATGATTCAGCAGGAAGCCAGGGTGCTTACTTTGTGCCCATCCTGAGCCTGTGGAAGAGGAGGGCATGGAGACTGTGTGAGAGCTACACACCCCCTGGGTGGGGGTAGGCTGCTTACAAGGTAAGGGAGAAAAAGAGGCTGCTTGCAGCCATTCATCCCTTTCACTCTGGTTGTTTTTGCTGTGCTCTGCTGCCATGAACAGTTTGCTCTCTGCCATGTGCCACTCTGCCTCTGAGCCAACCAAGTATGGACTGAAATCTCCACAAACTGTGAGCTAAATAAACCTTTCCTTCCTTCATTTTGGGAGTTGGGTATTTTGTCTCAGCAACAAGACGAAAGTAACCAAGACAAGGACAAAGGACATAAAAACTTGTTTACACAATAGAAAACTTTCCAGACATGGAAAAATAATTTAACATACAGACAAGAGAAGCATATAAAACCCCTGAATACCCCTAATTAGAAAAATAAAAACCACTCCATGGCACATAATAATTACAATACCAGAAATACAACACAATAGAATTTTTAAATTTTTTTTGAAACAGGGTCTCACTATGCAGTTCAGGCTGACCTTGAGATCACTTTGCAGCCCAGGCTGGTCTCATACTCACAGCAATCCTCCTGCCTCAGCCTCCCCAAGTGCTGGGATTACAGGCATGCGCCACCATGCCCAGCAATGCAATAGAATTTCAAAGGCTAGCTGGGCATGGTGGCTCATGCCTATAATCCCAGCACTTGGGAGGCTGAGGCAGGAGAACTGTTGCAAGTTCGAGGCCAGCCTGGGCTACAAAGTGAGCTCAAGGCCAGCCTGAACTACATGGTGAGACCTTGTCTCAAAAAGACCAAAAAAAAAAAAAAAAAAAAGATTTTAAAGGCTGCTAGAGAAAAGCAACAATCACGTAGTAAGGAAAATCTATTAGAATTTCAACAGATTTCTCAACACAAAACTTAAAGCCACAATGAGAATGGAATGAAATGTTTCAAACTTAAAGACAACTTCAAACTCAAGACTATATCCTACACAATTATCTTAAAATTGGTGGAAAAATAAGATACTTCCAAATTAAAAAAAAAAAAAAAAAAACTACAGAAATTTAGGGCAACCAAACCAACACTCCAAAAAATTCTCAATGATATCCTAGAAAGACAATGAAAGTCACAATACTAAAAAGAGTAATAAAATGATTACATCATACAGGGTTAGCAATTCAGCAGAAGGGAAAAAAAGTGCAACAGCAACAGGAAATTAACACAATGACAGGAATCAGTTAACACGTGTCAATCATAACTATCAATGTAAATGGACTCAACTTGCCAATCAAGAGACTCATATTAACAGAATGGATCAAGGAAAAAAAAATCAAACCATAGGGCAGAGCACGGTGGCTTGCCTGTACTCCCAGCACTCGGGAAGCTGAGGCAGGAGGATGGCTGCAAATTTGATACTAGCTTGGGCTACAAAGTAAGCTCAAGTCCAGCCTGAACTGCATAGTGAGACCCTGTCTGAAAAAGACAAAAAATAAAATTAAATATAAAAAAATCAAACTATACTGTATATGAGAAACTCATGTAACACAAAAAATGTCATAGACCTAAAAAAAACAAAAAAATCAAAGGATGGAGAACATTCCATACAATGGGAACTGAGAAAAGAAGCAGTAGTAGCTATCCTATTTTTCTTTTGGTACCAGGATTTGAACTTGGGTCCTTGTGCTTGCCAGGCAGGTGCTTTTAATACACATTCTTTTCAGCTGCACATAGTACTTTCTCTAAATTAGATCACATACTAATGAATAAAGCATGCCTAAGGAAATGCAGAAGAATCAAAACTTTACCATGCATACCATCAGATCACAGAGCAATGAAACTAGAAATCAATAGCAAAAGAAACCACAGAAACTATGTAAACATGGAAATTAACAACACACTCTTAAACAATGAATGTGTCAGAGGAAACTGAGGAAGAAATAAGACTGTTCCTAGAATTAGATGATAATGCCAGTACAATGTATCAGAACATATGGGACATACTGAAAGCAGCCCTGTGCAGAAAGTGTACAGCAGTGAATACACACATCAGAAAAACATAATGAACCCAAATAAATAACCTAATGACACATCTCAAGGCCTTCAAAAAACAAAAAAACACTTAAACAGTACTTGTTGGTTAGAAAAAGAATTTAAAGATGTAAAATTACAGTACTTTATTAAAAAAAAATTCCAAACCCAGAGCACATACAAGGAAGTTATATAAAGGTCACAGCAAAAGTTAATGAAATGAAAAAAAAAAGTTAATGAAATGGAGACAAAAATGAAAAACATATATACACACACACAGAGATATTCTTTTTTAACTACTGTTTGGACCTATGACCTACTTTTTTTTGTACAGTTCTGTACATCTTGTTTAGAAAGCCTCAATGTTTTGTTTTCTGTATAGTACACCTTGTTTATACAGTACTGTAATTTTTGCTGATTGTACTGTAGAGCATATAGTTAACTTCTACTATACATTATAGCACTGCATGTAAGAGTTATGCAAATAAAAGCAGTCACCAAATTAGTTTCCTTTCACCATTTCTTTATTCTGAATATTGCAATGTACATGCTATACACAACCCCTCATTTAGTGACCAATTCATTTAACAACCTAGTCTAGTTGCAGAAGCAGAATTCAGTTGTTAAACATGGAATGTGTACAAAGAATCAAGGAAGCTGTGTGTGATGGTGCACAACTGTAATCCAAGCACTCATGAGACTGATGCAGGAGGATTACTATTAAGTTCAAGGCCAGTCTGGGCTACATAGAGTTCAAAATCTGAACTACATAGTGAGACCCTTTCTCAAAAATGAATGAATGAATGAATGAATGATAAATAAATAAATAAATAAATAAATGAGCTGGTTCTTTTAAAGACTAAAACAAACCTTTAGCCAATCTTACCCAAAAAAAGAAAGATACAAATTAATGCAATTAGAAATGAAAAACGTGACATCAATAGACCCTGCTGAAATCCACAACATTATTAGCAACTACTTCATGAACATATGCCAAACAATTGGACAACTCAGAAGAAACAGAGATTCCTAGATACATATAAATTGCCAAAAGTGAACCAAGACTTAAAAATCTTGAACAATCCAGTAACAGGCAATAAAATTGAAGCAGCAATTAAATAAAAAAAACCTACTAAGAAAAACCCAGGAGCCAATGGATTCACAGCAGAATTATACATAATCTTCAGGGAAAATCTAACACCAACACTCACATTCTTTCGGGAAATTGAGAGAAAAAGGAGTACTTCAAAAATCATTCTCAGAAGCCAACATCACCCTGATCCCAAAACCAGACAAGGATCCAACCAAAAAAGAGAAGCACTGGCAAATTTCTCTAAAGAACATAGATGCAAAAATAATTAACAAGCTAAGGGTGGTGATACATGCCTGTAATCCCACCACTCAGGAGGCTGAGGCACAAGGATCAACACGAATTCGAGGCCAGCCTGGGCTACATAGTGAGTTCAGGTCAGCCTGAACTATACAGCAAGGCCCTGTCTCCAAAAAAAAAAAAAAAATCCTTAATAAGATCCTGGCAAATTGTGATAAATCATCAAAAAGATCATATACCATGACCATGTAGGCTTAATCTAAGGGGTGCAAGGAAAGTTCAATGCACACAAATCAATAAATATGATTCAGGACAAAAATCATGTGATCATCTCAATAGATGTAGAAAAGACCTTTGTCAAAACCAATATATCCATTCATGGTAAAAGTCCTGAAGAAAGTAGATATAGATGATCTTCATCTCAACATGAGAAAAGACCCTCATGACCAACCTACTGCCGACATAGTAAATGCGGAAAAGCTGAAAGCCTTCCCTCTAAAATCAGAAACAAGACAAGGATGTCCACTATCACCACTCCTACTCAACACAGTCCTCAAAACATTAGTTAGAGCCATCAGGCAAGAGAAAAAATAAAAGATGTATCTATAGGAATGAAGTCAAAATAGCATTATTTGCAGCCAATACAATCCTTTACTCTCAAGACTCATAAAACTTCACCAAAAGACTCCTAGAATTGATAACCAAACTCAGCAGTGTAGTACAATACAAAATAAACACACAAAAGTCAACAGCATTCCTATACACTAATAATGAACTCACTTAAAAAACCATTAGTGGGCCAGGAATATAGTTCAGTGGCACAAGCACCTGCCTGGAAAGCACAAGGTCCTGAGTTTGATTCCTGGTACCAAAAAAACCCCAAATGAATCAAATTCACAATTAGTATTAAAAAAATTAAACATTTAGGTATTAACCTAATTAAGGAAGGATTCTATAATGAAAATGACATCAAATTGAAAAAGGAAATCAGGGAAAAAATCAGGAAATGGAAAAATATTCCCTGTTCCTGGATAGGCAGAACCAACATGATCAAAATGGCTATACTTTCAAGACTGACATACAGATTTAACACAATCCCAATCAAAATACCAGTGTCTTTTCTCACAGTTAGGGTAAACAATCCTAAAACTTACATGGAATCAGAAGAGTCCCAGAGTAGCAAAAGAAATTCTGGGTCACAAAAGCCTGAAGCAGATGGCATCATAAAAAGGTATAGTGATTGAAAAAGCACAGTAATAGCATAAAACCAGGAACGGGGATCAATGGAATAAAACAAAAGGAAAAAACCACCCAGGCACATACAACCATTTGGTCTTTGACAAAGGAGGCAAAGTATTGACTGGAGGAAAAGTAGCCTGCTTGATAAACTGGGTATCTACATGAAGGAGACTGAGTCTAGACCAATGTATCTCACCATATACTAAATTAAAATCAAAGATCTAAATGTTGCAACAGAAACAATTTGCTTGAAAATAAAATAAGTACAACTCTTGAAGGCATAGATATAGGCAAGGACTTTCTGAACAGAACCCCAATGGCACAAGAAATAACACTGAGATCAACAAATGGGATCATACCAAATTAAACAGCTTCTACAAAACAAAGGAAAACAACCAACAGAATGAAGAGCCAAGCTACAGAATTGAAAACAATCTTGCCAGCTATTCCATGGGCTGAGGGCTAACATCAAGAACATATGAAGAGGGTCAAGGATGTCACTCAGTGGCACAGCACCTGCCTGGCAAGCATGAGGTCTTGAGTTCAATTTCTCGTTCAAAGAAAAGTATAAAGAATTCAAAGGACCAGGAATACAGCTCAGCAGCACAGTACCTGCCTAGCAAGTGCAAAACCCTGAGTTTGATTCCTGTACCAAAAAAAACTGAAAGCTGAGCATGGTGGTGCATGCCTGTAATCCCAGTAGCGAGGAGGCTGAGGCAAAAGGATCACTGCAAATTCAAGGCCAGCCTGGGGTCACACAAGGAGTTTAAACTGGCCTGAACTATATAGCAACACCCTGTCAAAAAAAAGGAAAAAAGCTAAAATTAACACATGCTGGTGAGGATGTGGGGAAAAAGGAACTCTCCTACATCCTTCATTGTTGGTGGGAATGGAAACTAATACAACCACTATGGAAATCAGTGTGGAGATGCCTCACACAACTAAAATCTGAAATTCCATTTGACCCTGTTCTCCTCCTCTTATCTTACCGAAAGAATCAAAATCATATCTCAGATATGTGCATATCTGTGTTTATAATAGCACAATTTATCATAACTAGATCTTGGAAACTGTATATGTCCATCACCAAGATAAACAGAAAAATGTGGTATTTATACACAAAGGAGCACTACTATACCATAAAGAAAGATAAACGAGGTATTCATATGCAAACGGATGCAACTTAACACAATAGTAAGAGAAAGAAGTGAGACACACAAGCTCAAATATTACATGGCTTATATGACAAACACTATATACCCACACACACAAACACACACATATATTCACACACAAACATACGTAAATATATACACACACAAAGCGCAAAATAGACGAGATAAATACAATGTAGGGAGAAGTGCAAATACTTCCCCAAGTTATATATTGCGCTGTTTTAAAAATATTTCAAAATATATGCTAATTTATTTCATTTACACTAAAACTTTTCCTTAGTTTGTTGCTAAGAAAGTTTGTGTTATCTATTTTTGTAAGAATCTTTTTGGTTTATGTTTTGTACTGAGTATCTACTTTGAAGGCAATGATACAAAATGTTTTAATAATCATCAATAATAGTTATAATAACTATTATTAGTCTCTTATTATTTGATTGTGAACATGTGTTATGCCCTCATAAAATAAAAAGGAAAGCTGGGCGTGGTGATGCGTATCTATAATCCCAGCACTCAAGGGGCTGAGATAGGAGGACTGCCATAAGTTCAAGGCCAGCGGGGCTACACAATGAGTTCAGTAAGATCCAGCCTCAAAACTTAATTAACTAACCAGTACTAAAGAGGAGCCAGGGATCTAGCTCAGTGACACAGCACCTGCCCAGGAAGCACAAGGTCATGAGTTCGATTCCCCATACGTACATATATACATACATACATAAATGGGAAAAAAGCTGGGCATGGTGGCACATGCCTGTAATCCCAGTACTTGGGAGACTGAAGCAAGAGGATCTTTACAAGTTTGAGGCCAGTCTGGGCTACAAGGTGAGTTCAGGCCAGCCTGTACTGCATATTTAGAATCTGTATCAAAAACAAAAAAAAAGAGGGGGATAAAAAGGGAAAAAATACCACAAAAGGAAAGTAATGGAAACAGTGTAGCATCAGCATAAAGAGACACAAAAAGACCAGAAACAGACAAACATGATGCCAAAATCATTCAAGAAGTAATGCTGAGGAAACTGGATACCCACATGCAAAGGAATGAATTTCTAGAATTATTAATAATACATTATTAAATATGCATTAATTTAAGAAATAAAAATTACCTAGCATGGTGGCACATACTTATAATTACAGTTAATAGGAAACTGGGGCAGTAGGAGCACAAATTCCAGGCCAGTTTGTGCAACTGAGTGAGACTCTCAAAATAAAACAAGCTGGGCATGATGGCACACACCTGTAATCCTAGCACTCTGGAGGCTGAGGCTGGAGGATTATTTTGAGTTCAAGGACAGCTTGGGCTACAAAGTGAGTTCAAGACTAGCCTGAACTGCATAGTGAGACCCTGTCTCAAAAGATCAAAAAAAAGAAAAAAAAAACCCAACCTGGACTTAGCAGTATAGCAAGACCCTGGTGATACATCTCAGTGGGAAGGTCCTGGGTTCAATGCCCAGTGCTACAAAAAAAATAATAAAAACAGTACCTGTATTTCACGGTGGTATTTTTCAGTGAAAACCATATACTGCTCTATACAAGCACCTGACATGACCTGCTCCATGTAACCTTTCAGATGAGAACACTGAGGCTTACATGACAGAAGGAAGGCTGACTAGTCATTTAACACCTTCACCTGCATCTAAAGGCAAAGGTTTTCACATCCCTGCCACACTACCTGGTTGTCTCAGATTAAAACTCTGAGTCATGGCTGGGCATGGTGGCACACAGGACATGCCTATAATCCCAGCACTTAAGAGGCTGAGGCAGATGGATCCCTATGAGTATGAGGCCATCTTGGGCTACATAAGCAAGTTCATGGCCAGGCTGAATTACATAATGAAACCCTGCCTCAAAAACATATAAATAAATAAACAAAACAAACATTCTAAGTTTTAAATTTTTTCTTTTTTTTTTTTCTTTTTCGAGACAAGAGTCCTGATACGTACTTGAGCGTGGTCTTGAGCTCATGGCAATCCTCCCATCTCAGCCTCCTGAGAGCTGGGATTATATAGGCATGTGCAGCCACGCCCAGTTGGGCTCTTTTCAACTTCCTTTTTGTAACTGTGCAAAGTATGCCTACACTACTACTGAAACCACAGTAATTTTTCTTTCTGGTACTGAAGACTGAACCCAGGGCCTTCCCACTGAACTACATTCCCAGCCCTTTTTTAGTCTTGAGACAGGGCCTCACTAAATTGCTGAATTGCCCAGGCTTGTCTTGAACTCAAAATCCTCCAGCTTCAGCCTCTCACAGTCCTGGGATTACAGGATGTAAAATCAGGCCTGGCTGTCATGTCTGTTTTGTTGTTTTTTCTTTTCTTTTTTTGTGAGACAGGGTCTTGCTATATAGCCCAGACTGGCCACAAACTCACAGCACTCTCCTGCCTCAGCCTGCTGAGTGCTAGGATTACAGGGGACCATACTACTCTGCTATCATGTCTATTTTCTTAACCAGCTATACTGTGTAGGAATCAAATGTTTAAGTTTTAAAGCAGTAATTTTAGTGAAAATACAGTAGTGAAAAAATCTTTTCCCTGCACTAGTAGTAAGACACATCATGGCAAACTTGGACCCAGGTGATGTTTTTAAGGATTGAAACAGCAATCAAGAGCTGGGGAGGGGAGAGGAGCTATTGTTTAGATCATCTTACAGGTACGGGGTTTTTTTTGTTTTTTGAGACAAGACTTCACTCTGTAGTGCAGGCTGGCCTTGAACTCACTATACAGCCCAGGCTGGCCTCAAACTGACAATTCTCCTGCTTCAGCCCTCCTAGTACTGGGATTAAAGTGTGTGCCACCATGCCTAGCTAGTAGAGGTATTTGTACTAAAAAGGAAAAAGATTTAAAAAAAAGAAAGACAAGGGATTCTGGAACATATAATATGCAACCACTGGGCTGGGGATATAGCTCAGTGGAATAAGCGCCTGCCTAGCAAGCGCAGGGTCCTGAGTTTGATCCCCAGTACCGCCAAAAAAAAAAAGCAACCATTTTTGCAGAAAAGGAAGAAAAATGAGCACCTATATACATATAAACTTGAGTGTTTGTGTGTGTGTGTGTGTGTGTGTGTGTGTATACACACACACACACACATGTATATACACGTGTAGACACGAGGAGCTGGACATCGTGGCACATACCTGTAGCCCCAGCACTCTGGGAAGCTGAGGCAGAAGGACCACAAGTTCAAGCCTAGCCTGGGGCAATTCAGCAAAACCCTGTCTCAAAATGTAGAATAGTAACAGGCCTGGGAAGTTGCTCAATCTAAAAGCTCTAGGTTCAATCCCTAATACCACAAAACAAAGAAACTAGGAAAATGTATTTAAAAATTAGAGCAAGGGCCAGGAATATAGCTCAGTGGCACAGCATCTGCCTGGCAAGCACAAGGCCCCAAGTTCGATTCCTGATACCAAAATAAAAATTTTTTAAATAAAATCAAAAACTAAGTAAATAAATAAACAAAACGAAAACCTAGTAGCAGCCCAGGAGTGGCGGCACACACCTGTAATCCCAGCACTCAGGAGGCTGAGGCAGGAGGATTGTTGCAAGTTCAAGATCAGTCTGGGCTACAAAGTGAGCTCAAGGCCAGCCTGAACTGCAGAGCAAGACCCCATCTCAAAAAGACAAAAACAAAAAAACAAACAAAAAAGACGGTAGCTAGGGAGCTGGGGATACAGCTCAGGGGCACAGAGCCTGCCTGCAAAGCTGAGGCCCTGAGTTCAATTTCCCATACATAAAAAAGTAAAATAAGTAAATAAATGTTGGGCAGGACAGCTGAGTAGAGATAACTGGTAGGCAAGTGAATATCTGGGTGGAAAGTTCAAAACAAAGGTTAAAGTGATGATACCCGTCCTTAGAAGTGCTGTAAACACTCATAAATTAACATCATATAAACAAGCCAAAAAAGCAAACCTGGAACTGCAATTTTAAAGAAAGAGAGGCGCCAGGGATATAGCTCAGCAGCACAGCACCTGCCAGGCAAGCACGAGATCCTGAGTTCAATTCCTGGCACCACCACCCCCAAAAAGACAGCAATGACATAAAGCCATCCAAACGGCAACGTTGGAAGAGAGAAAAGAACTGAGCTTTCCAAACAAGGAGAGTTGCAGAAGAGATGGGATGGTGATGATCTTTGGCGGGTGGTTTTTAATGCTCAAAATAGGTCAAGTAGAACCAAAATTTTAAAAATAAAAAATGGCCTTTTGAAGTTAGCAAAAGTAACATGGTGGTAGAGTGAAAAGCTGAACAGAGGGGGCTGGGGATGTAGCTCAGTGGCACAAGTGCCTGCCTGGCAAGTGCGAGTTCCTGAGTTCGATCCCCGGTACCACAAAAAAAAAAGAGAAGCCAAATAGAACAGTGGAGGGTGAATGAATGGAAATTATATTATTTTATATACTATGCCTAAAATGTTTAGAAAAGGATTTAAAGCAGTCCTCAATAAAGGACCTACAGCGGAACAACAAAAATGGAAAAACCAGTATTAAAAGCCAGTATGACGGACATGGGTTGTTCATCTGTATCATAAGCATCACACCCACCCCCCTGCATGAGGGAAACTGCTCTTACCCCTGACTCCAACTATGAGGTCTAGTGAGGGCTGCCAGCATAGTACCCTCCCCACTCCAGCCTGAGCGTGGCGGAACATGATCCAGGACAGGTCAATCAGAGTCCTTCTCAGGATTCTTCCAGAGAGCCCCTTCTCCTGGTAGAAGGGGCTGGGAAGATGAGAGCCAAAAGCTGCCAGCAGTCATGGTTCCAGCCTCATGTAGTAGACAGTCTGTAGTATGAGAGAATGAAATCAACACGCAGAGAAACAGAGATAATAGGCGAAACCCTAAACCCATGGAAGAAGGAAGAGAAAACAAATATACTAACATGAGGTTAATATAGCTAATGTAACTAAGACCAGATTTGGTTCTGGGCTAACCTGACAGCCAAGGCCAAAAGGGAAACAGAATATGTTTCATATATCTAACAAATGAAGAGGAAATACACCAGAGCCTTAAGGGAGACCATTTTCCTCATGCTAACTTATTAAAGAACTTCTTCTACATGGATCTCATAAGGGTCATTAAAAGACCAAATGGACAATGTCATGATGCAAACACAGAAACCATCACTAAGCCATCTCTCCATCACATCATCAAGCACATCTTAAAGAGACTAGAATAGAGCAGGCAGCTGAGGAAGTGGCACAGAGCCTGCCTACTGTCAACTACACTTTTGGTCTTCCAGGGAACTTATTCATGAAGGGGAAAAGACAAAGGGTAAACATGTAAAAGAAACTAAGAATTCATAGCAGTATTCAAAACCATTTGCTGGCCAGTGGGAAAAATCAAGTAAACAGGACAGACTGAAGATACAGAACCTGCCGCTAGTAAATGTCAAAACAAGACCTTGCAAAAAAGGAAGCGAAGACCACATCAGAAGCACAGGTAGTTAACCTCTTCTTCCTGAAGCACCAAGTAACGACAGTGAGATAATCTCAGGACTAGAGGCTGGGGCAGGAGGAGCTTACATTCAAGGTCAACCTGGCCTATATAACAAGACTGTATCTCAAAAAATAAAGAAATTTAAATTTTAAAAAATTTTAAAAGGCATAAAACAGTGAGCATGGTGGTAGACACCTGCAATCTTAGCTCTACTGGCTAGGCTGAGGTAGAAAGATCACAAGTTTGGGGGCAGTCTGGGTAATGTAATAAAAACTTATCTCAAAAGAAAGGGCTATACTGGGCATGGTGGCACAAGCCTGTAATCCCAGCACTTGGGAGGTTGAGGCAGAAGGATCGTAGCAAATTCAAGACTAGCCTGGGTTACAAAGTAAGTTCAAGGCCAGCCTGAACTGCATAACAACACCCTATTAGTAAAGCACTTGCCCAGCATTACCAAAGCACTGGGTTCATCCCTAAGCACCAAGCACACAAAATTTTAAAAAAAGGGGCTGGGGATATAGCTCAGTGGAATAAGCGCCTGCCTGGCAAGTGCAAGGTCCTGAGTTCAATCACCAGCACCACCAAAAAAAAAAAAGTAAAGGAAGATAATAACTAAGAAATTTCAGATGAAAGTAAAGAAAAAGGCAAGCAGTAAATAGCTTCACAAGGGTAGAGGGTAGGTCCAATCCCCAGCACCAAAAAATTTAAAATGGGGTGTGAGGGTGGCTCAGTGGTTGAAGGCTGGCCTACCATGCATGAAGCCATGGCTTCAGTACCTAGTACCACCCACAAAAAAAAAGACACCAGTAAGACAACCCAAAAATAATGCATTCTGCTACTCAGCCCTAGACACTAGAGGAATTTTACCTTCAAGGCAGGGAAATTCACAGACTAACAATGGTCTCTGTATCAGGAGATGTGTTTCAGGTGAGGTAAAACCAGGAGGAACTATTTACAACCTAAAAAGAAGTAAAACCAACCCTCTTCTCCACCACACTACCAGGTGACAAACTTCCCTAGCCTGGAAAATTGCAGTGGTTAATCTTCTGGAGGGGGGGAACCACAAAAAGTCTACACTCAAGGACTGTAAGACCACAGAAGAAAGGAGTAGTATATTCAAAAAAAGACTTAGTCACAGTCCACCTCTACATTCTCAAAGCTCAGTACCCACCTAGCTAAAAGAATGCTGGTGACTAGGTTTTTCATTGCTGGAGATTTTGCTGAGTACACTGAAAGCCCAGCAAGATCACCTACAATGAAGTCAAACACTCAGCCAGCAACCCCTGCCCACACACAGAGCTCCCAGTCAGTTCCTGAGGTACTTATCATGACACATTCCTGCCAGCCTGAACCACCAGCGCTACATTCATGATAGTCACACATACAGCACCAGTGGTTCAGAGCCACCTGGCAGTGAGATATAAGAATTATGGCTCCGTGTACAAAGTGTCAAATCTGAACAGCTGGCTAAGACTCACCAGATTTTTTTAAGCAAAGTCTCCAACAAGAAAAAGACCAGCTGGGTATGGTAAAGCATATCAGTAATATCATCACTCAGGGAGGCTCAAACTGGAAGACTTTGAGTTCAAGTCCAGCCTGCAGCAGACCAAGACCCTGTCTCAAAAAATGAGACAGACAGACATAGATAGACACTGAAAAACAAGAGGGAGATACACCCAACCAAAACAGTACAAAAGAAAAGTAACCTAGGAGCAAAAGAAAACTTCAGAAAAACTGTAACAAAAATCCCAACATTCTCGGAGCTAAGAAAGAATACTGCATTCAAGAGACAAAAAAAAGAAAGAATCCATAACGAACACTAGCCCTGCACAGTGGCCCAAACCTGTGATTTCAGCTACTCTAGAGGCTACAGCAGGAAGGGCCAGTCTCTAGGCCAGCCTGAGCAACTGAACAACACCCTCTCTCAAAATAAAAAGACTAGGGATATAGCTCAGTGGAAGAGGCTTATACAGCATGTGTGAAGCCCTGGGCTTAATCTCTAGCACTGTAGAAACAAATTAAAATGGAGCGACAGAACCAAATTTAAAACTGTTATAGCTAGCAGGTGTGGTGGTGCATGCCTGTAATCTTTTAGCACTAGGGAGGCTGAGGCAGGAGGATACCTTCAAGTTGCAGGCCAGCCTGAGCTACATAGTGAGTTTAGAGCAAGCCTGAACTGAACTACATAGCAAGACCCTGTCTCAAAAAAAAAAAAAAAGCCTGTTATAAAGTAAGAAATCTACTCAGAATAAAGAACAGTAAGACTGAAAGAGACATAAAAAACACAAAATATGAGGTGTCCTAGTATATACCTATAATCCCAAACTACTTGGGAGGCTGAGGCAACAGGGTTTTTTTAATTCAGGGTCAGCCTGAGCAATTTGGCAAGACCCTATCTCAAAATTAAAAAACTAACAATAAAAAAGAACAGGGAATAAATACAGCTCAGGACTCCCTGGGTACAGTTACTAGCACTATCAAAAATTATGTATGTACACATACACATATATAAAAATTATATACATAGATACAACTAAGTCAATTCTCAGGGTCCAACATCCAAAGTAAAAAAAAAAAACTGATGGCACATGCCTATAACCTCAGCACTCAAGGAGGGCAGAATCAAAAGGAACACAAATTGAAGTGTAGCCTGGACGAATCAGGGAGACCCTACTCTCAAAACAAAAAAAGCTGGGGACTGAACTCAGTTCACAAGCCCTGGATTCAAGTCCCCAATACCAAAAAAATTTGAAAACACACAAAAAAAGCAAATGATAAATATAGAACTAAGCAAATTATTGAAAAAATAATTCAAAAGTATTTTCCCTGATCTGAACTCATGTTCCCTACCATAAGTTACCAAATCAAGAGGACCACCATAAGCCCAGTATAATGAGTAATACAGTATACGAAAAGTACTCACCACTATGAAGCGTCAGAAATTACCTGTACTTAAAAAAAATACTATATCCAGGGAGAACAAGCACATATAAAAAAACAGAAATCAGCCAGTCCTAGTGGCCTTAGACTCCAGCTATGGAGGAGGTTAAGGAACAAGGGATCATGAGCTCAAGCTCAATCTAGTCAACACAGCAAAACCTTATCTCAAAAACAAGATGAAGAATTAAAACTTAGAACTGATGTGAACTGCAATAGACTGAGCCAGGCATGGTGGTGCACACCTATAATACTAGCACTTGGGAGGCTAAAGCAGGAGGATAAGTTCGAGGCCAGCCTGCACACATAGTGAATTAAGGCCAGCCTACAACTACAGAGTGAGATCTTACCTCAAAAATTAAGTAAGTCTGCATGGTATGGTGGCACAGTAATTGGGAGTCTGAGGGAGGAGATCACCCCAAATGAGGCCAGCCTTGGCTACATAGTTCAAGGCCAGCCTGAACTACACAGCAACACCCTGTCTCGAAAACCAAAATAAGGGCAGGGAATATAGCTCAGTGGCACAAGTACCTGGCTGGCAAGTGCAAGGTTTTGAGTTAAATTCCCAGCACCAAAATCAAAATAAATAAACAAATAATTCTGAAGAATACAACATACTGCAAGCCAGGTGCAGTGGAGTACACCAGTAGTCCCAGCTGTTCGGCAGGATAAGCCAGTAGGATCAACTAAACCATGGAGTTCAGGGTCAACATACACAACAGAGCAAGACCTCGTCTCAAATTAAAGAAAGAGCACAACTCAGTTGGGAGAGGACCATCAGACCCTTCCACCTTCCCCCTAAGACTCCTTCCACAGTCACAATGACTGCATTTCTATCAGCACCCTGGGAGCACTGGACAGCTCTGGAAATAAAAACAACGCACCACTCAGGTATAGAGCCCCACAACCTCAATCATGACCCTCTAAGGGCTGAGGCAGGATGATCACAATTCCAAGCCTAGGCCAAGCAAATGAGCAAGACTGTGTCTCAAAGTAAGAATGGAGGGCTGCAGGTATAGCTCACCTGCCCTGTAAGTGTGAGGTCCTGAATTCAATTCCCGGTTCCAAAAAAAGAAAAAGAAAGGAAAAAAGGGTAGGGGGTATAGCTCAGCATGAAGACCCCGGGTTCAATTCCCAGTATCACCCAAAACAACAAAAAAAGTGTGCCAATAAAAGTACAGAAGACCAAAGTCTGATCTATTGTAACTACACAGAGTTGTCTTCAAAGCTTTAAGATGCCTTTCTCAGCTCATTTTAAATAAACTAACCTCATAATTTATAAAAGCAATACAACCTTTTCTTTATTAGCAACCAAACATAATTTTTAAATAAAGGACAAATTTAAAACACTGCACACAGCAAAGTCTTCACAACCCATGGTAGAGAAATAGTGGAGTCTAACAAAGATTAGCTTACAGCTGAATTACAAAACATATGAAGAAATCTGCCAGAGTTAACAAATGATAGAATCTGAAAATCTCTGAACAGCTCTAAAGTAAGTATTGTTAAGTTTTTAAGTAGCCAGGCAGAACAACACATGCCTGTAATCCCAGCTACTCAGGAGACTAACGCAATTCAAGCCCAGCCTAGGCAATTTAGTGACTTATCCAGACTTTGTCTCATTTAAAAAATATATAAACAAATAAATCGAACTGGAGGCCAGCCTGGACTACACAGTGGAACCCTGTCCCAAAAAAACCAAAAATAAATAAAAAAATAGCTTGGAGCTGGACATGGTGGCACACACCTGTAATTCCAGCACTTGGAAGGCTGAGGCAGGAGGATCACTGTGAGTTTGAGGGCAGCCTGGGCTACAAAGCGAGTTCAAGTTCAGTCTGAACTGCATAGTGAAACCCTGTCTCAAAAAGAAAAAAAAAAAAAAAACAGTTTGGATGTAGCTCAGTGTGAAGCCCTGGGTTCAACTGCCAGAAGCCAATTACCTCCACCGCGCCCCCCAAAAAAAGAAAAATTAAGAGACATGCCAGGTATATAGCTCAGCAGCACAGTGCCTGCCTGGCAAGCCAGAGGTCCTGAGTTTAATTTCTAGTATTCAAAAACAAAAATAGAACAAAATACAAATCCTAAGTAAAGAGCTATGCTGATAGAATTCAAATGGGCTAGACTAGAGAAAAATAAGGAAATACTTCGACATAAAAGATAGCCATACAGAATGGTGCAGACCTGTAATCCCAGCACTCAGTAGGCTAAGGCAGGAGGACTTCCTTTGAGTTTGAGGCCAACCTGGGCTACAAAGTGAGTTCAAAGCCAGCTTGGACTGCACAGCGATACTTTGTCTCGAAAAAAGAAAAGATCTACATACTACCTTTCTTTTTTTTTTTTTTTTTTTTTTTTTTCAGGCAGGGTCTCACTATGCAGTTCAGGTTGGCCTTGAGCTTACTTTGTAGCTCTGGTTGGCCTCAAACTCAAAGGAAGTCTCAAACTCTCGACGATCCTCTGGCCTCAGCCTCCCAAGTGCTGGGATTAGAGGCATGTGCCACAACACCCGGTTTACATGACTTTCTTATTACACAAAAATACACACACACCCCCAAAAAATAAGAAAAATGGGGCCTGGGAGGGTAACTCAATGGAAGAGCTAGCACTCAGGCCCTGGATTTGATCCTCAGCACTTCAAAACAAAAATACCAGGCACAGCATCACATTCCTGCAGTCCTCCTGAGCACTCAGGACAAGAGCATAAGTCGTGCACCAGAGTGTGACAGCCAGTCCAGACTGGGTGGACTAAGAAAGCTTGGCAGCGCAGTGCTTGCCTAGCATGTAGAAGGAAGTAGGTTTCAGCCCCAGGATCACAAAAAGTAAACAAAAAAAAGAACTTGGTCAGAATAACAGAGCTACATTACAAGTTGCAAAACACACATATAGCATGATATCATTCCTGTAAAATACAAAACACTATATATGTGCTTGTCACTGAGGAGCAGGGAGTGTTAATAAATACATGGTCCCGACAGACAATAAAAGGGTAATGGGTAACTCAAAAGGGGGAGAGTAAAAAAGCACTTCAACTGAATTGTTTAAATGATTATTTCTTATAAAGGAAGACTTAATAGCTGGGTATGGTGGTGTGCACCTGTAATCTCAGCACTTGGGAGGCTGAGGCAGGAGGATCATTCCAAGTTTGAGACCAGCCTTGGCTACAAAGTGAGCTCAAGGCCAGCCTGAACTGCACAGTTTGGTCTCAAAAAAGAGCCCCCCCCCCCAAAAAAAGGAAAAAAACAACAAACACTTTTCACTGGGCAAGAATTATAGAACAGTACAGCCCTAGACAGATCACTGAAACACCAGCTTTAGCTCCATCCACCAGGTTTATCGCCTATGGACCTAAGAAACCAGGAAGAATAGCAATTTTTTAAAAGTCAAAGCAGTAGGACAGTGTTACAGCTTTTGCCTGCTTTAGGAAAGAAACATAGGCAAGGGCTCTCCCACTGAGCTACAGCCCAATACTAAACAAGTTCTTATTTTTGTGAGAGTGGGTCCTAGCAATTGAACTCAAGATCTCACACTTGCCAGGCAGGCACTGTGCCACCAAGCTAAGTCCCTGACCCGTCATACAAACTCTTAGTAAGTGTCCAGGAATTTTATTTTCCACACAATCCACTAGCAAAATATTTCAAAATCAAGTGTATAATCTAAAATATCCTCTGTTCATCTCATTACAATTGTACAAGGAGCTGAACACAGCTGCCCATTCCTACTCTGGGACTAAAGCACAATGACCTCAAGTTCAAAGCCAGCCTGGGCGACCCAGGGAGATCCTGTCTCAAAAAAACAAATTAGACAAGCAGATAACATTTCCTTTTGTTTGGAGAAGGCGTAAGAGGAGTAGTGGGGATGAAACCCACGCTGTTCACACCAAATGCTACTTTCCTAGCCCTTTTTCTTTTGAGACCAGGCCTCACTAAGGTGCCCAGGCTGGGCGGGGAGAGTGTTAGGGGTTGCTGTGTGCACGCACCACCATGCCTAGATAACACAAAAGGACACCGTAATCAAAACCACCCCAATTTACCTTAAGATAACTACCTCACCCATCTTGACACCCTGACCATGTCACAGAGAGAATAAACAAGCAGGCAGCAAGTGGCATCTGTGGTACTCTACTGCACCCCAATCATCGCTCCACACCCACTTCCTATTTTCTTTGTTTTCGGACCTTTACGTACTGGTGACAGTCCCCAGAACAGCCTTATTGTCACTGTTTACTGAAACCCTAAACATATGGTCCCTGACATACCTATTTCAAAGCAAAACATGCAAGGGGGAAACAGTCAGAAGGAGGCCCAGGCGCCCTAAACGTTTATGATTGGATGCACCCTCTATGTGCCGACTCCCATTATTTCAACACAGCTGAAATTCTCTTATAATGCATTCACACAATCAAAACAAGAGAGCTACAAAAATATTGCTCATATTGTGAATATGCTCAGATTCACAATCCTATACAGGCTAGGCCATAATTTGTACTCACCCAAAACTACCCAGGCAAAAATAAACAAACACTCAGCAGGCATGGTGGCACACGCCTGTAACCCAAGCACTTGGGAGGCTAAAGCAAGAGGATTGCCCCAAATTCAAAGCCAGCCTGAGCTACACAGTGAGCTTAAGACCAGCCTGAACTACAAAGTAAGATCCCATCTCAAAAGAGAAACAATATACAAAACCAAAAATTACTATTTGTTACATGCTGAGAATAGAAAGCAGAAATATCTCTGCATTCTGTGAAATTCTCTAGTCCACAAAGAAAGGAAAAACAAGTGCACTGCAAATGGCAATACTTCTGTACAACTAACAAAATTCAATCTCTTTCTCTTGGTATTTCCAGAAGTTCAACTACAAAAAAAAAAAGCTTCTGGCCCCTAAGGAAAAAAGGCCTCCATCACTCATAGTAAGTTTTCAAAAGTCTTTAGGAAAGTTACTAGCCTAGTTTCTTTTTTTTCCTCCCTTGAGACAGTGTTTCACTAAATAGTCCACGCTGGTCTTGAACTGTGTGTGCAGGCCAGGCTGGCCTCGAAATCACAATCCTCCTGCCTCTCAGCCTCCCAAGTGCTGGGACTACAGGCCTGTGCCACTACACTGGGATAAAGAGGAAAATTTTTATGTTGCTTAGTCAGAAGGTCTGAAAATCTGAATGCCTATAATCCCAGTACTTGAAAAGCTGAGACAGGAGGATTACTATGAGTTTGAGGCCAGCCTGCACTACATACTGAGTTCAAAATCAGCCTAAACCCTGTCACAAAACAAAACAAAGGAAATATCAATATAACTTAACTTTCTATTGCTATTCTACGATCAAACAATGTACCCTTAAAATCTTAATTTAGGCTTTCTTAATTGTGCAGCCACAGTTATAAAAACCTGAATATAACATATTTTTATGTTTCAAAATACGCTATATGTTCTTCTTTGATCTGATCTGTTTTCCAGATTTACAAAATTTATTTAAAATCCCAAGTCAAGGGCTGTGGTTATAGCTC
This sequence comes from Dinomys branickii, assembly GCA_004027595.1. NCBI lineage: Eukaryota > Metazoa > Chordata > Mammalia > Rodentia > Dinomyidae > Dinomys > Dinomys branickii. The sequence goes on along the minus strand of PVLD010009907.1, from coordinate 12,737 downwards.
AGTGGCATAAGCACCTGCCTGGCAAGTGCAAGGTCTTGAGTTCAATCCTCCGTACAGCAAATAAATAAATAAAATCCCAAGTCAGTATTAGGCCTAAAGTCTCTCTCAAATTACAGTATTTGAACAATGAGACTGAAAACCCTTCAAACTGCAACCTGAGTGTGGAATCCTAACCTACTCAAATTCTAACGTTTCTGATAAACAGTCCTTACCACTCTGGCTGCTCTCTCTTGAGATTCACATTTCCTGCAAAACCACGGTCCAGTGGGTACTTGAACAATGCCATAGCAAGCTGTTGGGAAACAAATCGTTACAAAATGTTAGTATTTGAAAGATTATGGAAACATCATATAACTTTTCAAAGCCCAAATTACCCCTCGAACTATTCAAGTTAACTATTAGCTTCATAGAGAATTAATTTTTATATAACATTTGTAATTTTTTTTAAGACAGGGTCTCTACCAGGCTGGCCTCAAACTCAAAATCCTCCTGTGTCAACCTCCAAGATGCTAGGATTACAGGTACATACCACCATACCTGGCTCATAGTCATTTACGAGTAAAATAATATATACTAACAATTTTTACATTCAATCCTTTTGTGCCGGGCATGGTGGCACACACCTGTAATCCCAGCACTCGGGAGGCAGAGGCAGGAGGAAAGTTGGGAATCCGAGACCAGCCTGGGCTAAAGGGAGCTCAAGTCCAGCCTGAACTGCATAGCAAGACTATGTCTCAAAAAGACAAAAAAAAAAGGGGCTTGGGATATAGCTCAGTGGAAGAAGCACCTGCCTGGTAAGCCCCAGGTCCTGAGTTCAATCCCCATTACTGCCAAAAAAAAAATCCTTTCGTATATTTCATCTGAGTAAGTCTAAATTTTGGCAATGCTCATTTTTTTAATCTAGGGTTTTCTATTTTATGGTGTACTTTTTTGAGAGAGAGAGAGAGATAGGCTCTCCCTATGTAGTTCAAGTTGTCTTTGAACTCACTATGGAGCCCAGGCCAGCCTCAAACTCCTGGCAACCCTCCTGCCTCAGCCTCTTGAGTCCTGAGATTACAGGCACGCATCACACCTGGCTAGGGTTTTTTATTTTATAATGGGAAGCAAATCACGTAATATTTTGTACAGAAGCCAGATGTGTTCAATCCTTAGTAAAGGGGGGACTAATATTAATAAGTGAAATATTTCCATTTATATAAAATGTCTAAAATAGACAAACCCAGCCAGGCGTGGTGGCTCATGTCTGTAATCCCAGTACTTGGGAGGCTGAGGGAAGAGGATCATTGCAAGTTCAAGGCCAGCCTGGGCTACAAAGTGAGCTCAAGGCCAGTCTAAACTGCATAGCAAAAGCCTCTCTCACAAAAGTAAATAAATAAATAAAATAGACAAACCCACAAACAGAAATGGGAAATAATCACTAACGGATCCAAGATTTCTTGTTAAAGTGATGAAAAGGGTCTAAAATTGATAGTGATAATGGCTGCACAACTCTGAACAAAACAAAACCCACTCAACTGTAACACTCTAAGTGGGTGAACTGTATGGTATAGACTTCTCTTCCTTACAAGAAAAACAAGTGTTTTTATTTCTAAATATTCTATAATACTAATGCTCCAACAAGTATGAGTCTGTACCATATGTCTAATTCATAGCCTCTCCAGGCATGGTTGTGCACACTTGTAATTCCACCATTTCGGAGGCTGAGGCAGGAGGTTTGCTGAAAGTTTTGAGGCCAGCCCAAATTATGTAAGTGAAACCCTGCCTCAAAAAACTTTAAAAAGAGACAAAAAAATCCACAACCCTACTGCTTAAAAGTTGATTTTTGACATATTTAATTAGTTCAAAATTAAATTTTTTATCAAAACCTAAAAGCACATTCAGGGCCCGGGATATAGCTCAGTGGCGTAAGTGCTTGCCTGGCAAGTGCAAGATCCTGAGTTTGATTCCCGGTACTCCCCTTAAAAAATAAATAAATAAAACACATTCAACTGACATTTCAATGAGTTTGCTTAGCAAAAAATTCAAAGTCTTTTTAAAATTATGGTCCTAGGGACTGAACCCAAAGCCTTCTCACTGAGCTACATCCCCACTCACTTTGAGTATCAATAAATTACCCCCAAGCTTGCAGTCTTCCTGCATCAGCCTTCAGAGACTCTGGGAATAGGGGAGTGTGCCACCCCAACCCGTAAACATAGCTTAAATATCAGAAAGCAATAAATAAAACCAGTATAACTTTTTAAAACTCAAAAAGCTAAATTTCTAATCCTTACACATATGTAAGAATAACAATGTTTCATCAACCAACAAATACAGCATGAGAGCCCAAATATAGTTTTCTTGGAAATAATTCAGAGAAAGGGAAATTCAAGAGTCAAGGTAGGTGTGGTGTTGTACACCTGTGATCCCAGCATTCGGAGGGCATAGGCAGAAGAGTCATTGCAAATTTAGTTAAACAAAGTGAATTCAAGGCCTGCCTGAACTACATAGTGAGACCCAGTCTCAAATAAAACAAAAAAAGATTCAGATCTAACATTTTTCAGTATTGTAAAACAGAACTGTCTTAGAATTTGACAACCTATCGTCCAATTTGAAACAGTACCTCCACAAATGCCAAAAGACACTGCACTACGAACTATACACCAATCCTTAACATCAGCGTCTGGTTCTGACACATTGCTTTCCCACATTAAAAGTGTGCAACCTTTCCTGAAATTTAAAATTCACCGCAGCCCAAATATCCCTTCCCAGGGCCCATACTGCATACTTTAAGGACTACATTGATCCCTCGTCCTGAGATTTCTCGCTCCCCTCGACAGTGCCCCTTCCACTACACTACTGAACAGTACCTGTGATATTCAACGCCAAGTTCAGAAATGGGAATAGAGGGTGAAGTGGTAAACAGAGGGCCACCAAAAAAAAAAAAAGATCTAGAATTGTTTCGGCCTCAACTCCTTACCAGTTTTATTGGTTACAAGTCAGACTCCAACAACCAAAAAAATTATCTTACCGGTGTCAATTTTTTTTTAATATCCAGAAACCACTCACCGACTGGAAATACCCAGAAATAAACTACGAAGTTCCCCAAGTCACCTGGCTGCACCACCACCTCCTCTCGTTCTTCAGCCACACCGGCTGAGGCGTGGCCTGATGTGACCACTAAGCACAGCCTTCGCCATCAGCCCAGGGCGGCTGAGCCCCAGACCCTCCCGCTGGCAGGCACCGCGCCGTCCTCTCCGCAGGAAGATCCTAGTCGGCGGCGTGGGCTGCAGCTGCAGGGTGTCAGCCAAAAAGCTTGGGGTGCGGCAGAGCCGGATCCCCTCCCCAACCTAAAGAGCCCCCAAGCCTAGCGCCGCGAGCCACAGGAAGTCCCCGGCCACCGCAGCAGACAGGCGCAGGCCATGGAGGAGGGGGCCCCCCCGCTCCCACCCCAGCCCGGCGGCAGGCGTATCCCCGAATGCGGGGTGCAAGCTCCCGCGGCCGCCCCCACCCACCCATCCGGGCCGCGGGGCGCAGGCCGCAGTCCAGCAGTTCTCCCACGGCCCGAGAAACCAGAAAGTCCGCAGAGCAGGGACGACTGACACTTGAGAGAGTGCGCGCGGGGTCACGTGACAGCCGGGCCACACGCGCTTTCCTTCACAAGCGCCGCCCGTACCCCCTGCCCGCTGCGGACCTGCGGGGCCCAACCGCGGCCCGGACAGGACGGGGGCGGGGCCGGCGCACGGGGCGGGACCGAGCCGGGGGGAGGGGCGGGCGGCCGCCGGCGCTGCCAAGGTGGGGCAGCGGTGACGGTTGGGCGCAGGCCGGCGCGGCGCGCGGCGGGGTGTTTACCTTGATGCACCGCGACGCTGCAGCCGTGCCCGTCGCAATAAACCAGCGGGTTCTCGGCCCAGCCTCTCTCGTCTGAGCAAACGCAACAGCCTCCAATCATCTCCTTCATACTATGGGAGACCTCGTCCTCCAGTGACACGGGCCGGTCGCTAGAGACCATCTAAGAGGGAGTTGGGGGGGACCATTAAAAATCACATGCAAGCCATGAATGCCCTCCCCACCCCGCGCCCGCCCGTTCCCTCCCCGGCGCCCGGCGCCCACGCCCACCGCCGCTCAGTCACTCACGTTCCGCGCTGGAGGCAGGAGCCATGTCCTTGCTGACTCCCCCACCGCCCCTCCGCGCCGCCGCCTCCTCCTCGGCGCCTTCCCTCCCCGCCTCCGCCCGGCGTTAGCGCTGGCGCCCGGCGCGGACACACATAATCCGGGAGGCCTCCGCACAGGCGCACTGGGGGTCTCCCGCGGCGCCCGGGGCGGCGAGGGAGGGGACAGGGCTGCGCTTCCTCCTCCGAGCGTCACTCAGCGTGCGCGCCCGCCCTGCGGCCGGCGTGAGGGAGGCAGCCCCGAGAGGCGAGGCCTGCGTGCGCGCCGCCGCGCCCGGCCGTCGCCCTGGCCCTGCCTCCCGGCCCCTTCCCCTCCCCCGCCCCGCTCGCCTCTGCCGCCGCCGCCGCGGTGTGCGGGGCACCCCGCGGCGCAAGGAGGCTGGACAGAGTCCGCTGGGGCGCGCACGCGAGGGCAGGAACGTTGGGCCGCCCTCTGCAGCGCGGGGGCGCGGGCTGCGCGTGCGCGTCGGTATGACCGGGGAGGGAGCTCCGGGGAGGGAGGGGAGGCTCCAGCGTGGGGGGGGGTGGCTTTCGTGGAAGCGGCAGGAGGGGACTACCCAAGGGCACCTCCGGGCCCTGGGACCCTACCTGAGAGCTTCCTCTTCCCAAACTGGCGGGTAGGTGACTATGGCTGGGAGCGTGCACCCGCTTCCATGAAGGGTGTAGTGAAGCATGGCTTCCTGCAGTTGGCCACGCTAACTTCACAACGCTGCCGTAGCCACTCCACTCATTAAATTCACATTCTGGATTCCACCCAGAGTTCACCCATTGGAAGTGTTACCAGAGCTGCCGCCCACTTGTGTACCACGTTGGCCCCACAGACAAATGAAAGCGCATCCAGGAAGGTCAAAAGCTGGTGTGAGAGAGCCCCAAAACCACACTCAGCTTGCTGTGTAGGAGTACAAGTGGATATCGGGCATTAGCAATATAATGGGATCTGGAAAATGTAGTTCTAGGACAAAACAGGTTCTGGTCTGTCACCAACGGATAATTAAGACCATAAGACAGTTCTGATTGAGGAGTTCTGATTCAGGACTCTTCCGACTCTTTTACTTTTGGAAATGTGAAGTCATCTAAGTGGCAGACATGGGCGCTCCCCCTCACACACACAAAATGGATTAGGCCTATCTGAATAATTAGCTGGGTACTAAGCAGTTTTTAAGCTGCAGAAGCTCCCTTATGGAGCCATGTAAATCAAGTATTGATTTTAAGCAAAAAGTGTCTAATCATAAAAGTTTAGCATGAAATGGGAATTATGGATTGATTGTTTAAATGACAAGCATAGTTACAGGACAAAGTCATGGTGTTTGGTTAATAACTTCAGGTACAAAATGGTTTATCAGGAATTAGCCATATAATGTCATCTGGAAAATGCACTTATATCACGCTAAACGATGGAAGGATCCAAGTTCTTCTCGTCATTCACCAGGAAATAATATAATAGTTTAAGCTTTAAAAACATTCCAAATGTTCCCCTAAAGAAGAAAAGGCTAGCATGGCTTTTTTGTATTTCAAATTAATTGGTAGAATGATGCTACAGTGTAAGAATGGATTAGCAAATACATTCATAAGTCTTAAAAGCTAAATAAGATATCTGTAGAAATGGAAATTACCAAAGCTTACTGATATGCAGAAAATGTCCACCAAAGGGACACATGGAAAAAAGACATACAGAAATAACAGTTCTCGCTGGGGATATAGCTCAGTGGAATAAGCGCTTGCCTAGCAACCGCAGGGTCCTGAGTTCAATCCCCAGTACCGCAAAAAAAAAAAAAAAAAAAAAGAAATAACAGTTCTCTATTAACTACATAAATGAATTTAGAAATGGTGAGTAGAGGATTAGAGGACATGGCAACAACTCATACATTTTAGAGCCTATAATAATGTTTTCAAAATGTCCTACAAACAAAAGTACCTTTTTTGTACAACCTAACTGCACAGTATTCACTATTTTATCTTGCCCTCACACAAAGGATACCAGTTCAATATCTAATTCCTGCCCAAACTCCTCATGCAATTTTTAGTTAAAAATCAATGGGAAATTTCCCTTTCCAAACACTGCAGTCAAACCTTAGTGCATTGTTATTTAACGATACATTCATTTTATATTTGGTGTATTGGAGCTTACTTCTTGTGATGGAATTAATTTGTATGTAAAGAAGGATGAGTACCTTGTCCTGTAACACGTAATTTTAAAAAAGTAGGTAAAACACATACTCTTTCCAAAACAAAACAAAAAAATTGTCATTTGTAATAGGTTTTTGAAATTCAAATGATGAAAATACACCAATTAAGAACATACTTATAGGGCTGGGGATATAACTCACTGGCGTAAGTGCCTGCCTGACAAGCACAATGTCCTGAGTTTGATCCCCAGTACAGGGAAAAAAAAAGTACTTATATATAAATAATGATATCTGAAGCAGAAATTTTAAGTAAAATTTTACATAGCTGCATAAATGTTGACAAAATGTAATTCCAAGTATTTAAAGCTGATTTTGAAAATGATGTATTGAGTTATGAAAACTATTTGGGAAAAGAGTGTAATAGATCATTTTCATTTTAGCTCAAGTACCAGTCATTGAACTTTTCCTTATATATGTGAAGCAAGTAGTGTGTACTTCTATAAAATATTAAGTGAAAAGGAAGAATAGCAGACAATAGGAAATAGTTCAAATATACAGTGAATTATTTATTCATTCAGTAAATATTTATTGAACCTTTACTGTGTGCCATGGACTGTTTTGGATATGGAGATTACAGCAGTGAGAAAGTTGGACTTGTCCTTATTAGGTGTGAATATAGCCCTGTAATACATATGCTGAATATGCTAATTCGCACATCTCAGAAGAGGTAAAACATAATTAACTTGCCAAAATTGTTAAAGTTCAACTAAATTTTTAAAAATACATAAGTGATGTAAAATAGCAAATTATGAGATTTATAGAATCACTCAACAAAAAACAATAACTTAGTGTTATCATTTAAATCTAATTCCATGTTCCCCAAATATCCAAGTATATCTATTACCTGTCGAATAAAAGAAATGCCTATTGTTTCTAATGTTCTTCATATCAAACCACTAACACAATACTGGCTCATCTATTTCTCTAAACTAATCATCTGAGGCAAACCACAAAAAAACTCAAGTAAAGTATTTTATGATGTAACCTCTAACCCTACCATAATGAGAAAATGTATTTCCACTCTATGGGTAATATATCTTCTTATAATTTTCTTTAGACCCTAACCAAGGCACCAATTTTTTCAATTTGCTTTTCCATAATCATTTACATAAGTAGATGCTGTGAAAGAAATATTTAAAACTGTATTTGGTTCACATGTTAACATTGCTTGTATTAATTGCCTTTTTTACTTAAATTTTTGTACTCCTATGTGTTCATATTATACTTAGTCTATGAGACTCATTGTGAAAGTATATTTTTAGTGAGGAATAGAAGCTGAGTTCTATTTCTATAAGGCTGAGACTATAATACATATTACTTTCCTTAGCTCAGATTCCTGACTTTCACAGTGCGTATTGGCCTTGAAACTAAGTTTTATACAACAAACAATTAGAATTCATGTATTATTAAACCTCATCAGAAACTATAATCTTGTTTCTAAATAAATTACTTGGAAAATTCAAAAAGCCAATTCCTTATGACATGTAAATTTTCAGATATATCCTTTCAATATACAACTGATCCTGAAGTGTTTTTAGTTTTTATGCAAGAAGTGTGTTGTGAGCCATGTATATTTATGGTAGTTTGATTAAAATATTAAAGTATTTCTGCAACTAGTTTTGTTATTTACCTTACAGATGCAAACCCACACATGGTGCCTTTATGTCTCATGTATTCAAATTTTCATTAAAAGGGCATTCAATTACAGTTTTGTTGAGATTCTGTTAATGGCTTTTGCAAGATTTCACTTAATGAAGTATGATTAGGTGTAAGACTAGATTTTTCTTTCACTTACAATAGCACCTACCAAGTGTCTTGCACATAGTAGGCCCACAATGTTTTATGTAATGTACAATATTGGCATTTAAAAGCTAGTTGCAGTCTGAGCTTTATTCTTTAGATTAAAGCCAGGCTTTATTTTGTATGCACAATTTAACTAAAATTTCCAAGTCATGATTGACAGAAATTTTCAGACAAATTAGCTCCTTTAAAGATTTTTACTAGTTGAAATTAACATTAGTGAAGTTTTTTTACCAGATAATTTTGAACTATAATTGTGTACATTTGAACAGTCCTAAAATGCTAAACACTTTTCATATAAAAGTCATCACTGCATTACTAAACAGATTCTAAGAATCATAATTAATATTATTGCTAGATAGATTTAATTTTTGTAAAGTTTAGTTAGGTAATGTTCAAAGTTAAATCCTGCATAATCTAAATTAAAAATCTTTTTAATAATCAAGGTCTAATATTTACTTTAAGAGGGTTTTCCTTAGTTAATCTTGTATTTGGCTTCAGAGCTATTCCTTTTGCTATAAAATTGATCTTAATTGGCTGCCTTTACATGGGGGGAGGGTAAAAATCTTGTAATTACCAGTATAAAAATAGTATCTCAAAAATGCCTTTAGATCTTCTAGATGGTACATAAATCTCAAACATTTCAGAATTAGACATTTTTTCTGTGATGCAACAGTACTTGAATGTGCTACTCTGACTTTTCTGGATATCATGAATATAATGTAAAACTGTAAAATCCATGTTCCATTTTTTTACTGACACTGAAGTTTGCATCTTTGCTATAACTAAAGTGTAATTGAAGTGATCTATTTAGGTGTCTGTTTATAGGATACTGTAAGATTAAATGAAAAAGATTCTGAACATGGAAAGAGGAAAATCAGTTTTTAAAATGGAAGAGAACCATGAAAGAAATGAAACATATCTAGGACTGCAAGAAAAGAAAAAGAAAGAAAAATTAAACTGAATTGCCAAATGCTATTTGGATTAAAGAAGGTCACATTTTAAGATTTAAATGTTTTCCTCTCTGAAAGGGAAGGGGCCATTGCTTATCAAATCCAGAAAAAAGCCCAAGAATATGTTAATTAAGTGCATTGTGTCCCATAAAGAATGAGTTTGACAAATTCATTTTTTATTCCTTCAATTAATAAACTGTCTGCTACACCTTAGATTTTATAAAATCTATAATGTAGACATTTACCTCTTGAAATTGTACAGTAACAGTGCCAAAGACTAACATGACCCCATAGGGTGAATCTTAGCGTTCCTGGCAAATTAAATACACAAGCTTCTGATCACTTTTTTGCCGCTCTTTACTGTGGTGATTGCAAGACAAAAAGTAGGTAGTTTTTATAGGGTAGCACTTTAGCCTAGCTAAAAAGCAATGATGTTTTTGGTGCACGCAGAAGTGGAAAATACAACAACATAATACTGAAGAAAGGTATTACAAAGACTGACCAAGAATGCTGTTCGTCCCTCTCCTTCCCCACCCCCATTCAGGCCTTTTTTTCCACCAATTTGTTGTTTTTCTCACAAGTATATCCTGACTTGTAACTATTTTTTTTACCTTAAATGAAAAACACCTGAAATAGTAAAAGGTGTAAAAAAACTAACCTTCTATCAACCACATGCACATAAGAAATAAGCATATAAAACTACTCTAAATATTGAAAGGCTTATAAATAAAAAGATGTAAATTGAATACAAGGAGTGGGGGGATTGAGGGGGAGGGTGAGTATAGAACGGGATGAACAACTGAAAATACTTAATTTTCAGCCCCGATTTTTTTCTCTTCAAATCCTCCCATAGTCATGACTTCTTACATAAGAATTTCTCCTCGTACCTCGAAATAACTGAAAGATTTCCGCGTAGAAATGCAAGTTTCGAAACCTCACAAAATAGTGTTAAAATGCAAACAACTGCTACAGCATTTCAAATGCAACATCACAACCATCACTACCTTTAACTGACCCTTAAGCGGGTCTTTCCAAGCAGATGCTATTTGTGAACATATCATCTGTTAACTTCTTTCTTGTCATTCAAAACTCTTGTCAAATGATGTTTTCCTGATGACGTGTAAATATAATATTCCACCATAGATCAATTCTAATTAGCTTTTTAAAACCCACCTTGGGAAACAAAGCTGCATAATATACAGACTAGTCATAAGTATTTTAGAAGGAATTTCTGCAAAATCTATTGTAATTCTAAGTCGAAAGTACTCCCTGGCCCTCGTAAGGTTTGGGCACGATTGAAATTATTCCTTCAGCTCTTTACGCAGCACGATGATTTCGGTCTTGTCTGCAAGACTGGCGATCACTTGTTGGAAACCTTCATTTTTTTTAAACTGTGACATTCGCCAGAAATATTTTTCCCACATGCTTCACAAAGAAAAATAAGCAGGAGTTTCGTAGGTTCGGTTGTGAATACTTGTTCCCAAAAGGTGGTTGAAAGACACCTTCTATGTTTTTCCCTTTTGAAATTGAGATATTTTGAAAATGCATTTCACCATAAGAAACAGAGCCCGTTTTTGTGAGGACCAGCTCAGCCCTTCCTTTTAAAATCAACTTTCTTATATGCAACGAAGAGCTCAGTAATAACAGGAACAGCGAGACGTGCTTTTGCGAACTCCTTTGAATCCTGACACTCATTTTCGAATCCTTCTGTTTAAAACTGCTTCAAATATTACACGATCAACTCTAACTCTCCAGAGCCTGAAAATATTTAGTATTTTCGCTCATCTACTGATCACTTTACAAACATTATCTATGCTGCGTTCCCTTTTCTTTGAATGTAAGAGTTACACTCTCGCCCAGCTCCCTTCCATTTAGCAGCACGTTGCAAAGCTTCCTTACTACGAGGTCTTTCCAAGCGAACCGTCGCTAGCGATTGCACCCTAAAACTTGCTGGCCGGGGCCCGACGGGAGCTTTGGGGAGGCGCCGGCGGGGACCGGCTTGGCCCAGGGACCTCTCCCTCGGGAAGGACGAGCTGACCGAGCTGCAGCGCGAGGGCCGAACAATGGGTCCCGCTTCCTCCGGCCGCCCGCCCGGCCCTCCGCGGCCGCGTGTTCGTGCTCGCGGCCCCGCGCTTTCCTCCCGCCGCCGCGGCGCTTCCCCCTTTCCCCACCCGCGACCCCAGGCTCGCTTCGGTGGCTCCTGCTTTCTCGGCGGCGGCCTCCTTAACACTATTTTCCCGAAACCTTGTTTTTTTTTTTTTTTTTACAATTTCTAGATTTTTCAGACCAGTCTCACTTCCATCTGGACGTGGATTTGCTATTTCCCTTCCAGGAAGGGGAAGAAAAACTGATTCCTCAGGAAACCCCAACTCTAGAAGGAAATACAGCAAACCCACACAACTTGCGACCCTAAACCCATCTGTCGCATTAAAAATAAAAAATCGGAAAGGCACATCGTGGTGACTAACATCTGCCCCTACACTACCCCTCTTTATTTGCTCCCAAGCAGACTGTTATGGAAACTCCGAGGCTGCGCGAGGATGCGCGGCGCGGCGCGGCGGTGCCTTTCCCTCCCGCCTCCCGGGACGGGCAGAGGAAGCGGCCGATCGCGGGCCGGCGGGGGCGGGCGCGGCCGGGCCGCGGGGGCCGCGGCGTTAAATAGCCGGGCCCGGAGGGGCGGCGGGCCCGCGCGTGACGATACTTTCTGAGAAAGGCTGGGGCCTCGGCGGAGTTTCCTTGGCCGGCTCTTCTCCTCGCCGCCCTCCTCCCACTCCCAAGAGAGAAAGAAAGTTGGGCGGGAGGCGGGGAGAACAGCCATGCCTATTTCCTCCCGCGGCTCCGCGGCCTGCGTTGGGGCCGCGCGGGCAGGGCGAGGGCGCGGGACGGCGCGAACCAATGACAGGCAACAGGTCCGGGCCTCCGCGGGGCCGCGCGGTGGGGCGCCCCCGCCCCTGCCAGCTCGCGCTTCTCGCCCCGCCCGCCCGGCCTGGCCGCGGCCCCTCCGCCCGCGCCCCGGCCTCGGTGGGGGCGGGATGGGGGTTCCCCGCCGGAGAATCCTCCCCGGGGCTGGCGGCGGCGGGGGGGTAGAGGGGGAAGGAGGCGGGGACTCGGGGAATGGAGGATTAGGCAGGACTCGAGCTTGGCACGAGCGCGGCCCGCGCGAGGCATCCTGGGTAAAAAGTGGCCGCGCAGCACCGGGAGAGCGCGGAGAGGAGCCGGGGTCAGAGGTCAGGGCCCTGGAGGCCCGCTCGCAGAGCCCCCCTAGTGAACGCAGCAAGCTGGAGGAACCTTTTTGTTTTCTGCCACGCCGGCCTTGCTCCCCTATGCTGCTTCTCCCCCGGGCTGCCGGGAGGAAGGGGAGCGGGGCTCCCCTCGCGGATCTCCTAACCCCACCCCCTCCACCTCCGACGCCCAGCCCAACTCTCCCTTCCCCTCAACTCTCCTCCCAGCCCCCGTTCTGAGCTTGCAATAACGCAGTAAATTTGCTTTAACAACAAGTGGGGGTGGTTGCATTTACTCCTCCCTCTTCGTCTCTCCTCCCCCTGCTCTCGCTGCGGCTCTTGACACTACTACAAACCAAGACTATAAACATAAACATGTGTCACAGTAACAGGGCAGGTAATATACGCATTTCGAGGTGAGGTGGGGTG